>OX632359.1:26035490-26261769 GCA_951751655.1 Ophion costatus | reverse complement strand
CCCTTGTAACATGTGCATCTAGCTGTTGAGGGAGCGGGCTAACCACATCAGCGGGCAGCAACGATATTGGCCGGTCGCCTAAAACATATCGATCTTCCCGAGAGAAAAAGAAACACTCCGCAAATAAGCACTGGGAAGTATCCAGCTCTACGTATGTTATATCAACCGCTAGGGCAGCAAATTAACCTCGGATCAACTCCACACGTTTACCGATATCGAGCTCTATGCATCGGTCAGTCAAAGTCCGTAAAGTATAGGGTGTCTCGAAGTGACCTGACGTTTTGATTTATTAATAGAACGTATTATTTATTTGCAAAGTACGAATATTTTTATTTTGATATAAGGTACAAACGTGGAGGTTATGTGTGGAAAACAATATGAGACAAATGGCCGCCTCGTCCCTGTTTGCAAATGTCGGCAATAACTATGCAGTAACAATGCACCAAATCACAATTTCTATGCGCTGCTCAATCGCGTAATTCTCCATGACTGAACCTCAATACTTCCTGATGCCAGTTGTCAAATATTAGTACTCTATGTTCGCCACGAAACAATGGCGCGAAATTTAAAATGTCAGGTCATATTGAGACGCCCTATACGTCGCTGCGTATACCCAGTAGCTTCCTACATTCCAACTCTTCCGACATCGATGTTTCGTACAACGTTTCCAAGCAATTTCGAAGCATTTTTTCCATCTGGGGCAAAGGTAATTCCTGGACATTCCATCCTGTGATTAAATGGAAATATACGAAGGTTTTTGTGACCAGGTTACACGAAAAATGTGTCTTGATAATATAGTCGGTATATTTTTCCTAAGTTATTTTATAACGACACCTTCTGTTGAAAATAAAGATATCAATAGGTTTTAATGATAATCTTGTGTTTTCGTCTAAAAGTGAAAGAGTCGATGTAGAAAAACTCCAGTCCAGAGTGATTATCATGATTCAACGATTTACACCGATATGACACGGCATTCTGAAATACCCAAACGTTTCGGTTGCCATGCTGGTTTCGTCCAAGCAAAGGAAAAGAAAGATTCATTCATTCGTTCATCAGCGGCTACGATGAGGCTTGGCCTCACCTAAAGAGTTTCTGAAGAATATGGATATCTCACGTGCGAATCCTCATTTTCCTAACTTGACTTTATACTCAACGATCTTACAAAGTGAGCTGGCAGATTTCCTATCAGCTTCACATCGCTAAAAGCTGATGCGATTTGATGCTCACCGATCAAAGCTACTCTGACATCCAAATAACTCCTGCCATGTTTCTTTCACCTGGAATCTAGTTTTTCATTGGATGGTTCAACGCTTAGTTGTCGCAATTGCAGCTGCAGTCAAGCTCCATAGAGATGCAGCTTGACTGCAGAGGTCATACACCGAATTCAACGTACCGACTTGTATGATAATCTCCATCTTCTTCTCAACTCAGGTTATGTAAGGCCATAAACTGGAAACAAATTCCGACTTACACAATTCTCACCCCTTGATCTTTATCTCACTATTTGACTTACTCTTATGATTCGTACTTTAACGCCAAATACAGGCACTTACATCGATTGTTTTTCTACACTAATCATTACCGTACAACCACCAATCAATATTTCTTCAACCCATGTTTGTTTTCATTTTTCTTCGGATTTTGATCTTCATTGTTCTCGATTGTCCTGACCGATCTGTCAATCGATTGCAAGGACCTGTTCTTGCCATTACTTCTATTGAATAGCATGAACGACACTCAAATTATTAGACCACTTTCAACGCCTTCCATTTCATATCTCGAAAATTCTGTGTGCCAAAGGGGAAAAATGCTTTTTTTTTGGTCTCGATTCCCGTTCGAAATGGCGAAGGGACTTTCAGCGAGTCGATTGAATTGTTCATGAATCGGCAATGTTTTCGAGTGCCTTGAGAATACCATGGGCCAGAGAGGCATTTGGACAAAAAGACGAGAAACGGTGGGTCATTCACTTCGACTTCTGCGACTTTTCTGCCGAGTTCGTCCACCTACATACACATGCTGGGTTTACGTCTATATGTAAACTGATACACGAATACCCACGCACATCCATACACACACACACACATGTAAGGTATTACCGCTTTCCGTTTGTGTTCTTTTGTCCTTCGTCGTGGCCGAGAACAGCGCAGTAATCGAACTACGAAAGCTATTTAGTACGTAGTGCATTAACCTCGTGATTTTATTCTTACTACGCTTTTATGTATGACGAGGAGAAAAGGCTTATGTGAGTTGACCGATCGTCCGTTGGTTTTTTTTGCTCCTTCGATATACAGAGGGACCTTTTCGGTTTGAGTAAAGGTTTGGTTTTTTTCATGTACCTTCGCTATTTAAAAAACCCTAGACTGCTACTTAGCCATAACTGATTATATCGCTCGACACGAGTGGAAGGCACCTTCCGAATTTCGTATATGTAAAGTGTGTAACCTGTGATATTTCCAAAGACTTCGAACTACCACAACTTTCTTGTTTTTTGAGCTTGATACTTTTCTCCCTCGGATTTGTCTCAAAATCAGCTATTTCTCTTAAAAACATACAAGTCGAGCCTTTTTATTTCAAAAATCGAAAATTACCGTGATATCTCGTAGATGTGTTGATGAAAAAAATATTTGTACCACCATCGATTGTTCCCCTCAAAACCATAAAACTATTGTAGGTAACACTTCTTTCCGCGACCTCATCTTTGCGATTTACCTAAATACTTTTTTTATGGGACACCCTGTATGTATATATGTGCAGATGATATCGCTTCTATCACACGTGTTCCCCGTCGTACTAGAGCCATATCGATCTTTCCTGAATCTGATTGTAAAACAGATCCCAAGCTATGATACGTTCGAACTGGCACCCGACAAATTGGCTGAAAATTTTATCGTAATGAGAGCGGAATTCACACATCGAAACTGCAATAGTCAATTTGCCAGGCTCTTCGTCAAACTGTTACATTTATTCATAACTATTAAATTTCGTAATATTGATTCATCTTAGAAATGATACGCGTCACCAAATTATTTGTCAATCCTAATTATAAATTACAATGTCACGTATCATTTCTAATAATAATTTTAATTCTTTCAATAACGATCATTGTTATTCCGTACTTGTTGCGAAATACGTAACTGCCATAGTTTGCCTTTTGAGTTCGCTTTGATGGGATATTGCATGCAGCTAAAAAGGTAGGGTAGAGTCACCAAAGTGCCTTTAATTGTCTTTAATTGCGCAGTGCCTTTAATTTTTTTATTTATCCGTGCGTTGGCAACACCACCTAACCTGTCAGTGGCATATGTCATATCAAGGTGTTGGACAACAACTCGCTTCGTTAAGGTTTTTATTTCTAATTTTATGACTACCAATAGATTTTCGATGTGTTCGATCTTATTTTTTGACAATTTCGAACACGGTTTGTCAGGTTTGCGATGAATTTGCACACAACGAATGTGATTACACTTGAAATTTGTGATCCAAATTTTGTTTTTATTCAGAGGTTATGTCGCCGTTTTGCTTGCTTACGAAAATTATAATGACCGAGACGAAAAACACGATTTTGGCAGGAGTAAGCATCCAAAGAGTGCGCACTCTTACCACTACTCCGCTCTCATGCGCACTCTTAGCTTCTATGAAAGGTTCCCACTGCGTACTCTTCTCAACACAGCACCCTGAGAGTGCGCATGGGACGAGTTATAAGTTTAAGGGGTAAGTAAACCCGAGTAAACGAGAGTAAGCGAGAAAAACAGCGAAAGTTCGAGAATTTTTATCTCGAAAACTAATGTTTCAATTGCATCCGGGTTTTTTTTATTGGAAAATATGTACATTGAGGTATGTTTAGGAATTTTTTAAAATAAATTCGTTGACTGCAAGCGAAATAAACGCGATTATCTCGAAACATAGTTTTCAAAGTCGGTGCCAGATGTATATCGAAAACGGCTCGTCCGATTTTGTCCAAATTTGAATACAACATTCTTCGATAGTTTTTCTCGTTTGCCACGTAGAGGTTTTTCATTTGATTGAACCATTGCTTTTTCATGCAACCACAATCGTCGGAAATCGCGAACGAAAAACGAATGTTAAATTTAAACGGTCGCAATTTTGTCAAAAATGAACATTTCAAAAAAATCCAACGTGGCGAACGGCAAAAACTATCGAAGAATATTGTATCCAAATTTGGACAAAATCGGACAAGCCGTGTTCGAGATACACCTGGCACCGGCTTTGAAAACTATGTTTCGAGATAATCGCGTTTGAATCGCTTCCAGCCAACGGATTTATTTCAAAAAATTCCTAAACATACCTCAATGTACATATTGTCCAATAAAAAAATCCGGATCCAATCGAAAGATTAGTTTTGGAGATAAAAATTCCCGAAGTCTACCTGTTTTTCTCGTCGTTTACTCAAGAACCTCTCCTTAAGCTTTTTTACATTTTTCGAAATTGTTACTTAAGATTTATATTTATAATAATGTTCCTAAATGACCAAAGCTCAATTAAAATGAGAAGAAGAAGAAATACAAGGTGTATTATCAAAATTAATTTTCCTATAAATAAAAGTATCCAAAGTGCTCTTTGGTGGTCCTATGCCTTATTGCAACAATAATTGATAGATTTTCAGGGAAAAAAAAGATATATTTCGATCGATCCTCGTTAACTTATTTGCTGTTCGGGATAAACTTATGAATATCTCGATGCATCTACCAATAAACAACAAACGCTACGCAGGCGTGAACAACAATGAAGCGCAAAGGTCAAAGATCCTTGTAGAAAAAGGACGATCGAAGAATTTTCGACCGATACTGGTCATTCTTATTTTTCCCTCGTTTACAAGGACTTTTGATGGGTATACGAATACTGAAATACCTCGGATAGGGCGAGTAATCTCCGTGTACCTGTATTACCACCTTGAAGAACAAGAAAGGTGAAGAGTAAAAAGGCTGCGGTGGCTCGCTGTCGTAAAATGATACATTTACTAGCGTATGCTCGTCCAACGTAGGTGGGGTATCTCGAGACGATATCCGGATACCGACGTACACAAACACGTGGGCAAACGGTTCAAAAACTCACCGTTCATCCGGCAGGCGCTGGTGAAAATCCCGGGTAAGTTGTCCCACATACGCTGCTTCCGGGAAGAAATTACCTTTCCGGTGGTCCTACCAATTGGGACTCTTCGGTTAGCGGGACATAATAATTTCGTCGTCTCCGCTCTTGCGGCATTTCGCGCAACTTTTGTATCCATCGTTCGGACGGTCGAAGCATTTGTTTCCGGTCTCGTCGATACTTCCGTCTCGGCTTTATCCGACAAGCCGAAACAAACGTTTCCCATTGGATCATCTTTCGAACTTGACGCGTCATCGTACTCTATTTTTTCCACATCTACGATTATGTTCCCCAAAGAAACGTCCTCCTGAATATTTACGTAATGCGCCCCGGACGGTGAGCCCCCCGAATTTACTTTCCTTTCGCTGGCGCTTTCGTCGTCGCCGTTGTCGTCGATCGGTTTGATAAACTCGTCGGATTGAGGGACTTCCGGCGATACGACTCGATCGTTACCGACCGAGTCGGCCTTCGTCACATCGTCGGGCATTTCCGCGGCCCGATTTTCTTCCATACCAACGGCTCGCCTCGAAAACGTCCTCTGGAACAAAGAGAAGAAGAGGACGAGAGAGGGGAGAGAGAAACAGATAGAACAGATAAAGGGGCGAGCGAGAAAGCGGTAGCGGGAATGGCAGAGACGCTAAAAGATCCGAGAGAATTTTCATTTACCGATTGACGGTAAGAAAAATTGATTATTCCCCACAAACGCGGGCTTCAGCGATTTAGAAGAAAAATGGATAGTCTTGCTTGGGCCAATTTAATTGAATCCTTTTTTGCCAGATTGTTATCGTCTGAAATTCGATCGTGGTGGGAGTTAAGCGCTTTGCCAACATTCGGGAATATAGAGAGGCGTTTCAACCTCACCCGTGGGCAGTCGCGTACTCTGCTGGAACAACGACGAACCATTGACCACGAAATTCGAATTATCGGCAATGGCGAGTCGGTAAAGCCGGTACAATTTTTATATCGCTCAAGATTATTCCTCTGAGCTACACAGTCTCACATTTTTCAAAATATTTACAGGCAACGAATATTTGTAAATGAAAGAAAAAACTGCAAAGGACTGAAGGCAAGATCTATTCTGAATGAAAACTGTTTTAACTTTTATTCAGCTGTCCATCGAATCAGTTTTCGAGTAGTGAAGAACAGATCGAAGATTGAAATAACTGGTAAACTTGGTTGGAGGACAAGATTGGAAGAGAGTAATCGGAAGTGCTCTGATAAAGATCGTGGCATGATTTATACTGAGAAACATTCACACGGCGAATCAGGAATACAACCATTGCGACATTACGTTCGAGCAGGATTTATTCATTTTCTGTCAAAGTTAGACAAATTACGAAAGTTACGAATGAGAATTCCTAACAACGATCTTAAAGCGGTACCCTTATAGCATCATCACAGTTGATCAATGACACGTGCTGAAATTTGTTGGCGGGTCCCCAAATCTGTTGGACAGGCCACATTAGAATCTAAGTGCGTTCGGCGCTATTTCCCGGTTGACGTTGGTTGAGAATTGTTTATTTAAAATTCTCAAGCGAAATTTGTTGGATCTCCTTAAAAACAATATCCTCTCGTGGTTCTATGCACAAATTTGTTGGGGAGTCCCAAGATGGATCTGCATCTTTATAAGGATTTGTTCGGGCACTGCAAATACGGAATCTTCATTGGGATCCAATTGGATTCTGCACTGTACCCCGATGTCTGCGTCTTCGAATTCTCACCACGTTCAAATGAAAAATATGTGGAAAATCACGAAAAAAAAATCGGCGTGTCGAAACATAACCTGCACGCTTTGCGAGTGTGTAGGTGTGTAGTGCCATTATGTCAAAGTGCAAAGTAAAATAAATAACAAATGCTAATTACTGAGGATTTTCAATGATGTGTTTCAAATCGATTTTTGAGAAATACTTTGTTAAGCGATTTATACTTTTTTAAGATAAGATATTTAATTTTTTAAATCCACTCTTTGTATATATATATATATATATATATATATATATATTGGGGTGGTAAAAAAAAATTGACTTTTTTTCTCAACGGAAAATTGAAATATATTAAGAAAAAGAAAGTTTTCCAAAATTTGAGGGTTCTAAACAAGTTGTGTAGTCAGTCCCAAACGCCTTTTTCATGTTTTTTTTTCATGATTATCAGAGTACTTATTATTATTTTTTATCTCGATGCAGAAAATGTTAGTGCGTGATCCATTGTAAGTCTAGATTTCATTGTTTCTGTAACGATACACAATTTTTATTTAAATGTTTTTTTTACCATAAACAATTTGTATTTTATTTGTAGTTATATGTTGGTAGTTATATGTTGTTTTAGCGTGAGAAAACAAACAAAGAAAAAATGGACGAAAAATCGAAAAAAAAATTTATAGGTCGTTTGAGCACTACCTAAAAAAATGTTTAGACCTCTCAAATGTTGTATGAATTACTTTTTCATAACGTAGTAACATTTTCCGTTGAGTATCACGAAAAAAAAAATTCTTTTTAACTACCCTTATATATTGTTTGTTCGTTATTCGTTTGTTCGTATTGTACAATTGCATTCGTATACTGCAATAAGCAATCCAGCTGAGAATCCAATGTACGACTGTGGCATTTTAGTCTTGGGATCCAATACGATCACCCATTCGATCCTTATCAGGAAGTAGGAACGATCCAATTGCATCCAATTGCATTTCAACTGAAACAATAGACATTTTGTACGGTAGTGACTCTATGTAATTTCGTACATTCATTTTCAATCCTTCATTTCTTATAGTATGCGCGAATATCCTGGGAAAATTGCAGGTGCTAGCATGCCAAATGGGTGCTCACTGTTCCGGAAGCCAAAATCGTATAAAGAGGAAAAGGATTTTTATTCCGTGTGTGCCGCAGGGTAAATTCGATGAGTAACTCGGGAAATGCAAAGACACGTATATGAAGGACCAAAATCGAATGCGGGAAATGCGCGAAGCGTAAACGCGTCTCTATCCTGAGGATTCTCGCTTTCACGGCTTCGACAATTGTCCCGAAGCTTTTGAAACGCAGCAAACACCCAGGACAGATAGGAAGAAGGGGGTGTGGGGAAAGAGGGTAGTTTGATAAGCATTCATCGGTTCTATAGCACGAAACGCATCAACGAGCTGGTGCACCAGCCGAGAGGATAATTCGGCGAGAGATGGGAAAAGCACAAAAATCCAACCTCCCTGTGAGCCATACGTAAGACGATTCCACTAGAAACCCATAAATATATTTTCATGTAAAAATCAATTGATCGACGAAGTCAGTGTTCAAATCATTATTATTATTATGTAAATGTACATTGAAGGAGTACACAATCTTTGTATTAAGCTATGTATGAAATTCGAATAAAAAGAAGGAAGTACGTTTTAATGGAGAAAAGAGAATGAGTAAAAAAATTGAATGTCGATGAAGAAATATTGATGAAAGGAAGATAGTAGGTTTCGATACAGAAATAAAAATAGAACAAAAATAATAGAATGTTGAACAAAAAAGATACGAATGTCAAAATGATCATCGAAAAATGTATAAATTAATGAAGTCGATACTTATTTACATGACATTTCTCGTGTGACCCATGGATGAGAAAACAAGTAAACGGAATGAAAAATACTTCGAATATGGCAAATACGAATAATCATTTCATGTTCTGTTCATGCTGTGATGTCAGAAGTGCATGAAAAACGTCGCTTGTTTATTAGCCGATTAATGAACATCCAATTAATGTGCTCACTAACACTCGTTATAATAGTCGAAATTCTTAATGAAAATATTAGTAAAATTTCCAACATAGCTTCACCCTTAATTTTTTCAACGCGTGGTACGTCTCTTGTTCGTTCCGCGCCCTCACTTTCCACGGATGCGTGTCGACATGAGAGGTCCTCGATAACAATTATGCGGTGATGCAAAAACGCAACGGACATTAAATTATCCCCGCCTCGACCGATGCAATCTCTCTCTTTACCGCGGCTGTAAACACCGGTCTAATGTAATAACCGTGGCACATGCACCTACTCAGATTGTAATAATAGCGGTATTACGGTTCGCTTCGTATTTTCCTCCATTTACAAATTGGACAGCAGATAAACAAATAGTGTCGTTTCGTCAACATAGAAAATGTACTTTAATTATTGTACGAAGTGTGTGAGCGTGCTTTAAACGTATAGATGCTCGTTATGACTGTAAAATTTTACGGCCGTTATAACGAAACGCAACAGCATTGCAACTCCCGTAAAATGTTGCAACTGTTATAATGAACATCCATATGATCGTGATTCCTGCGAAATTTCCCAGCAATTATAACGAACCTTAATATGGCCAAAACATAATAACTCGCTTTGCAGAAAAGTTTAATTGCAATTTTTGCGCTTCATTTTAATGATTTGCGAAATGTGTATTATTTTTTTCCAAAACAATTAAATATATCCACAATGAAAAAGAGCAATTTCACGTTATTATATACAAAAATATTCGTCGACACGGCATGAAAATATTTTTGACGCACCATCGTACGTTTTTTGTGATTAGCAGTCTTATTTTTCGAAGCCGGAATGCGTATTTTTTCACGTTTTATATAGCAATAAAAATGTATAACCCAAAGAAACCGATGATATATGATGAATTCTTTTCGCAGTTGTACATTCCTTATCGATAAAATTTCGTTCATTCCCCGTTGGATTTCGATAGGCATCGCTTGGAAAATCCTGGAATTGCCAAATTTTAAGACTTTCTCGGACCGCGCAAATGCGAAAACTCAATGTCGTCCTCCGCGGAATAGTGTGCCAGCGAATGATAACAGTTGGAGTAGAAATTGCCCGGGCATGTAATTTACGACTCGCAAAACGATACACGCACGTGCCAAGTAACAAGTTTTATAGATGTGGCTTTAAAATCTTGACCTGTTTGCTATTGCTTTTTCGCTTGTCATTCCGGACATGCGATGTCATAAAGAAGCGGAGGGATAAGGGACCACGTAGAGCCGAGAACATTCAGAATGTACGTGACAAAAGAGGGGCCCTGGCCGTCGATTTATATCGCGCTTCCATGGCACCGTTTCCACAAAATATCAAGAAAATCACGTTCATGTTGAATTATCTTATCTTCAATATCAACCGTGCCCGTATCAGAGAGAAAAAAGTGTTTTGCACGATTATTCAAAGCCGAAATTACGTCGCAAAAAAGTGCGACGATGATTAATCACGTGTGGTTCAGTTCAGCAGCGAAAAATGAATTCGAGACGGGAAAAAGTACTGCTTCTTATCTGTCTTCCCTAGATACTATCAGGCCATGGCCGGGCCTTCCAGCGTGGATCAGGTTCGCCAAGTAGCAGCTCCTCGGCCAGGCCCCGATCCGCCGTTCCATTTTTCGGAAACTGATCAGGAATTGGCCGGGAAACGAGTGGGGACCAGGTAAGTCGAGATCGGGAAATAACCGGGATTGGACAGAAAAAATATCCAGTACTGGAAGAGCTTTTGGCAATATACCCGAGTAAAATAGATAGTTGTAACTTATTGTTTGACAAGTATCACAAAATCATGAGCGTACAACAAAAATACATCAACGGGTCGAAATCTTATTTTTGTACGATGGTACTTTGGTTACGTGAATTCCTTTGCTTGAAGCCACCTGGCGGATTGTTGACGAATTAGATTTGTTGTGACACGAACTGAGCAGCTTATTTTATTGCTTTTCACACGGTTCTTCTATTATGTTTAAAAATTATGCACATAATAAAATAACAAATATTAACATTACAACCTTGTGGCTTTGTTCCATGTTTGTTATTTTATTAACGAAGCTCCAAACAACGTGCAACATCATTGATGGTGCGATTCTTTCGTGAAGTTTTTTATGGAATGAACTGAACGTTGACTCGATTGTCCATATCTCCTGAGTTTCTGGACGTAACATAAGTCAAATATTGGTTATCGAAAGTTCTCATCAAATACCAGTACCTACTATTTTCAGATTTTCCAAATCACCGGTACAAAAAACCGACAATTTAGGGTTTGCTATTTAGAAAATGGGGCTTAAAAAATCGCGGATGGAATCCCGTTGAATGAATGGTATAAAGGGCCTGCTTCCGATTGGGTGCACGAAAAAGTTGCCCCCGTTTTGCGTATAGGAGAAAAACCGATTTTTTACAAGCTTTTATTTAACTTGACTTGGTGTGAGAAGCGAAACGGAAAATCGATATTTCACCCACTTCCCGGCTATATAGAGCTCTGAAATTTTGCAAACATGCATCTAAGAGTCGACAATACATGGAAAGTGCACGAGAACATATGAATTGGCTCTACGTACTTTCGGATCGCACAACTATTTAAAGGGTCCAATAGGTAAAATAGGTTAAAAGGTAAGGTCCGATAGGTGAGCCAACATCTGTGATAGATGCCACCTATCACAGTTCTTCCGGATTAATCCTGACAGTCAGCCAATAATAACACCGGTTCGTTCGGGAGGATTTATCCCTCTTTGCGAAAATTTCAGAGCTCTCGTATAATCAATCAAAGACCAAAAAGTAGAAAATAATTTGTATGCAAAATATTTTTTTAATAAACAATTTAATGTCCTGAAAAGTAGAAAATATTTTTTTCACTAAGTCACCTATATGTGACTATAAATAACAGCTTGGAGCGCTCAAAATTCAGATATATCATCTTTAATTTACGCAAATCCGTTAACATATCAACTGTATTTAATTTACTGTAAAACAACTTTTGATTTCTCAAATAGAAAGCTTATAACTGACAACGAGTATAAGCGTGTGATAATAATATTTCTATTTACTACTGTGCCAAATTAAATTGAAATGAAACTGAATTGATCAAATTTATTAAACATTTCAAATGTTGAGCACCACCAGCTTTTATTTATATTCACATATAGGTGAGTTGGTAAACAAAATGATTTTCTACTTTTTAGTACATTAAATAAAAGCTGGTTTAAAAAAAAATACATGTAATTTCGAGTTCGTTCTATATCTTAATTGATTAGTTTCTTGATGCATTACGAAGCCCTAAGAAGTGAGAAAAGTGCATTTGAGAAGAGTGACGTTTAAAAAAATGGAATGCCCACGTGAAGATTTTTAAGTGCGAAGTGAACGATCAACGCCACTGCGCATTACGCTTTTCCTTGTCGATGAAGTGTGAGACATTCGCGGTTAGTTTGACGCATGGCACGTCATAACGATCGGATAAGTCGAGTTTGACGTCCAGACGATGCACACCAGCTTCGACGTTGATCCTTGTGTTTGGAAACGAACTCTGATAAAGGTGATAGGCCAAATGCTCAATTCACTAGATATATTCGAAATGACGTACCCTAAAACGGAGTTACTTCGACATCAATGGTAACTTTGACAGTTTTTGGAGCTACTTTAACAGAGCGCCACAATATGATTTAAATATGTACACAGCGGGCCGACGTGACTTTCTGTGGCTGGCGGTGGGTGCGGGGAATAAAATTCAATAACAATTTGTTGCTCAAAATGATTTTGATCTCATTCATAATTATACGACTAATTAAGTGCCTATAATAGTACCCTAGGTACTTGATACTTTCGTGTAAAATGTTTCCTTAAGGGAGGACACCACTGTCACTGCCCATTTTCGACCGTTTTCTTTGGAATTTGTTTTTGAAGGAAAGGAATAAAATACCCCGTCGAAGGAACTTTTAGGTTTTACTATGTATTGAAGTATGTAAAAAAAATTGACTTGTCAAAACAATAGACTTAAAAATAATTTTAAAAAATAGAGACGAGTTTGAGAAACGTTTCGTCTAAAAAGAAAAACGAAATTATGGTTGAAAAATTCGACCATAATTTTCAAATGAAAAATTATGTATTTTTCACCATTTTCAATTTGTTTTAAAAAGCGCTTGACTGTTAAAGTAATCTAAAAAGCTACAGTTAAAATTTCAAGTCGATTGGACGAAAATCGTTCGACTTTTGCTGCATGCCAATTTGATAAATATAGTTTCGAGCAATCTTTTAATTTTTTTCGTTTAAATTTTTTTTAATTAAGATTTACACCAATTAAGTTCAACGTATGCTTAATAAGATACCTTTTTTCAAATCTGAAATAAATAATCCAGTAGACAAAAAAAATCGGTAAGAACAACCTTTTATCGGCCTGTCACCGTGGTGTCCTTCCTAATAACAATTTGATTGTAAAAAATCGTTGTTTTTCGTTTAATTCCATGCATAATGTATAAAATATTATTTTTCTTAAATCAAAATGATGTCAAAGTAACCCTCAATTGACACAAGTTGCATTTTAATGACTTGTCAAAGAAACCCCACTCTCGAGGTTACTTTGATACTTAATATATATATATATATATATATATATATGTATATATGTATATACACACACATACATTGTGTCCCTCTTATCTCTACCACCCGAAATAACTCGGTAATTATCGACGTGACAGAAAAACGTTCCAGACAAAAGTTGTACGGTGTGAAGTGGGCCATCAAACGTGACCAATTTTTCTTTATTTCGGTGGAGGCGCTGACGCAGAGTAAAGGTCACTTCCACTTTTTTTAGTGGTAAGGTACATTCTTTTCAACCATCTTGCGGTGCACCTCAAGCCGCATAAAAAACATTAGGGGGTCAAAGTCGTTCCAGGTCATTCAAGATTTGTATCATCGATACGGATCTTAAATGACCTGGAACGACTTTGACCCCCTAATGTTTTTTATGCGGCTTGAGGTGCTCCACAAGATGGTTCAAAAAAAATGTTCCGTTCCATTAAAAAAGTTGAGGCGATCTTCACTGTGCTTCAGCGCCTCCACCGAAAAAAAAATGGTCGCATTTGATGGCCCCCTTCACACCGTACAACTTTTGTCTGGAACATTTTTTTGTGACGTCGATGATTACCGAGTTATTTCGGGTGGCAGAAATAAGAGGGACACCCTGTATATATAATTGTGGGCGGGCTAGTGGGACTTGACTTTCTTATACATTTGATCGCCAAAGGACACATTGTTCGATTGGCGCACAAAAAAGTGGAATTAAGAATGTTTTAAAAAAGATACCCACAGAAATAACTTCCAAAATCTGTTTAAAGATCAACCCCGTTTCACAGTAACGACTTGGGCGAGAATACGGAAAAGCCAAATTTAAGACGAACTATCTGGAATGTCAATTTCGTCAGGAGAAAATTGCGCTTACAAGGAACATCACTTTGGTGTCCTTCCCCGATTTTGTTGAAACTTTATTATGTGGAAGAGTATCAAAAGCTACTAGACACGTATTTTTTTTATCGGCGGAAAAACGGTTTTAAGAAGTGAAACGCACGTTCAAAATTGGGGATGTTTCTCGTTTTTCGTCGATAACGTTTTAACGGTACGAGATATAAATAATTTCAAATTGCAACAATGTTTATTTTTTCGTGTACTATACATTGGAGATGAGAACGATAACGTTATCGACGAAAAACGAAAAACACCCCTATTTTTGAGGATGCGTTTCATCCCTTAAATCCGTTTTTCCGGCGATAAAAAAAAATACGTGTCTCTTAGTTTTCGATACCCTTCCACATGAAAAAGTTTCAACAAAATCAGACGACACCAAAGTGATGTTCCGTGTTAGTAAGACACCCCCTATACGTGCAACAAACGCAAGTGCTATGTTTGTTTATTCATTATTATCAATAGTCAGATCAACGTATACGAAGTTCCTCAAAATATATCTTGAAACGAACTTCTCATTCTTCGTTCATTATGCCGATGAAGAGCAAAACAAACACGAAGGTGAACGAATTTAGATGGAATTTTATGCGCAAAATGATCTGCTCGCATAACTGTGAGTTATGCGCCAAGGTAAAAAATTCGCGGGATACGCAGGGTAGGAAATTCCACAGGTTCGTTATCCAGGTGGTACAGCACGGTGCAGGATATGAACATGCCTGGAATAATCGAACCTCCATGACTATCCATGGGGATCGATGGGTAGGGAGGGTGGGAGGTCGTATGTACCACTCAATCTCGTTATACGCCAACCCTTTGCGCAGGAATGTACCATTTGAATGTTACGTGCCTAAATGATTTTATACCATGCTTCCTATCGTATCGATAATGGGGGTGTTCTTCTCTAAGCGATTGTATTATATCACCAACAGCTGTGTCAACAACCCGACAGACTGCAAGTATAAAAAAGTACCTCAAGCGCGGTGCTATTGAAAAAGCTCCGGTGCTATATTGCTAAAAAGCCAGAGCACACAACCTCCACATTCGTTTTCATCCGATAAAAATGTCTGCCATCGAAAAATAAACAATTTAGCACGCTATTATGATAGTGAATCCAAAACATGTTACTAATTTCAGTATGAAAATGATATTTGTCAAAATGGTTGTTTTTAATTTTCACGAATCATTGGTGCATGAAAAGCAAGTGACTTTCAGTGCTGCTAGGAATGTGGTTTTTTTACGTGCCGAGATAGCCGAGGAAGTGAGATTGCCCGAAGAAGATAAGGAAAATGAAGGAGGGAATTATGCTCGAGGGTGCCAACGCTGTTATAAATGAGGCGAGGGATGTTGAAGGAGGGGGGATGGCCGTAGGGAGCTTTGAGAATTCGTGCTTACGAAATCACTGCGTGAGACTACCTCAACAAACCCTGACTTCGGTAACTCCTCGAGCGTGAGGAAGCCAAAGACCGAGTCTGCGCGGTACTGCGAACAGAACCATGAAGTCTCATTCGGGTGCCACGGGAAAAAGACGAATTCTACTTCCATCGCCAGAATTCGCGACTCGAGTATGTGAAACCGAACGTAACTGCGTTCAGCAAATATGAATGATGGTGAAATTTGTATCGTTGGAACGCAAGGAAAATACATTTCCTTTGATTCCATAAATTGTTTTTGGCCCTTTCGTGCTACAAAGATTCCTTCGAAGCTTTTCACGATCTTCATTAAAGGTCTGCGACCTAAATCGCCGAAAAGAGGTTTTTCATAATGAGCAAAGCGAAGGCGCTAGAAATCCTCAAAGAATTTTCATTGCGTTACAACAGTGCAAACTTCAACGTCATATATAGGAACTTACAACGATGCACTTTGAAAAAAAAAACACCTTTCGCATTTGGCACGGACGAACATTGAAGAATAAGCCGTAAGAATAATGTCAGATACTAAAAACAGTGCCAAAAGTCGTCCACACGCCGGTTGAGAACAAAATACGAAAGACTCTATGTTGATGGTGTTGAAGTTTGTATCGTTGGAATGCAACGAAAGGTCTTTCTCGTTCGTCATTTTAATTGTTACAAAAAATCGTCTTTTCAGATTTAAGCTTGTAGGAGCGCGCAATCTTGATTTCTATAGATTTGGTTCAAATTTTAACCAGACATTGTTCATACAATCATGCATGTTTAAGTGAAATTTCAGAACAGTCGACTATTTAGATTGGGATATAATGGGTTTTAAAATGGCAACTTTTAACACTGCAGGGTATGCATTGAAATTTCGACAGATTAATTTTCCGTAAAAAATATTTGTCCCCTATAATAAGAAAACATATGACAACACCGCATCATTCCACGTGTCCGATGACGTGAGTTTGCGCGGTATATTTAAAATAACACTGCAGCACAATTTTCTATTTGGAAGTAATTTTTAATCGAACAAAGTTTCTAATTAGTTATGAATAAACCAACACTTTTATTTGTTAATAAAGATAACATAACCAATATAAAATATTAATATTTATTATGCAAATATTTTTTTATGTCAACATTTTTAACTTTAGGAACACGATAATTATTTTTTTGTCGAAATATTGAACAATACTGTTCTGCGGTGTTGCCATATTTCTTTTTATTATAGGGGACAAATATTTTTTACGAAAAATTATTCTATCTAAATTTCAATGCAGACCCTGCAGTGTTAAGAGTTGCAATTTAAAAACCCATTATCTCTCAATCTAAATAGTCGACTGTTCTGAAATTTCACTCCAACATGCATAATGATATGAACAATGTCTGGTTAAAATTTGAACAAAATCTATAGAAATCAACATTGCGCACTCGTACTACCCTAAGTTGTAGATCGCTAAATAAGGATACTCAAAAATGTTTTCGTGATTATCTCAGCTACGTCTACTAAAGGAAATTTGGGAAGTTAAAAAAAATGGTTGCTATCGTACGATGCAAACTTCAACGTCATCCATATTACAACAAATGGAGATTTAACTTCCTTTTTCATTTTCATTGTCCCTTCATATGCCCTTAAGGGGGTATCTCTCTCTGGAAACTTCAAAAAACCTTTTTTTTTTGCATATTGTTATAGTGTGAACTTTCAAGAATATTTTACACCCAATCGGACCCTGAAATTCTAAAGATTGACGAAGTTACACCTATTTTAGTGGATCAGTGGGCGTCGGGTTCACCGCGATCCGTCGAGTTTGAACGCGATTATCTCGAAGCTACATATGTTGACACAGCGTGATTGGTATACTGAGTAGCTTCCACACTATTGACTTGAATTTGCACAGTTAGCGTTCAAACAGTAGTCATATTCTGTTCACGATCGCATTTCTCAATTGGATGAACCATTTGTTAATAACAATAACTTCAGCATGCCTTTTTTAAAGAGAAAAAATGAGGTTTCCTTTGAAGAAGCTGTCATGTTTCATATTTTTCGAAATTTCGAAAAGTGGATAGTGAACTGATAGCCAGTTGGATATATTTGAAGAAAATTTTTTTGTTTTTGTTTCCGATTACATTTGAGCCTGGTAGAGAGCTCGCCGTTTCGGGCCTCGCCGCTGGAGGACTGCAACTCCAATTGCAGCACCACGAACACTTTGGAAGATTTTTTTCCGAAAAAATTACATTGGAACCACAAACACAGATACAACATGCTGGGAAAAAAATAATTTATTCCAACCAATGTGTTACTAGAAAAAAATTCATCATTCCGGCCCTTCAAATTGGGCTTCCAGAGAAGGATACCCCGTTAAGGTAGTTCTATCGACAGGCTTCAATTCATAGGATATTAATAATTTTTGTTGAGCTTTACTGATTTTATCAGTAATCGTCTCTGTAAAATTCAGGGTCGGTTATCGACCTTATTATAGAGAAGAAAATGTAAAGCTTGCGTACTTTTGTGAAGGAATCCCGAGACGACATACAAAAACCCAATTTCCGATCGCTAAAAAAGTGTATACAATAGTGAGAATCCGTCAAATTCTTAAAAATAATCAGATTTACATACTTAACACTTGTAGTAATCCAATGCTCTTAGAAAAAAATACGTCCATTATTCGACTTATATAGGCTTATTGGCCATGGGCGAAACGTTGTATGCTCCTCTAGACCCGTTTACTTTTGGTAATATACATTTTGTACGAAACTACATAATAAGTGACAACAGAACATTTTAGATCCGACGGAAAAAAATGACAACCGTTCACGCTTTAATATAATGTTTAAAAAATGCGGGAAAACGCGTCTGCTTCTATAAAACATGAATATCGTCGGTTGAGTGTTTCAATAGAAACTAAGTATACCCTGAATATGTAGATCGTTCTTTAGGTAAGCTGCTTAAAGGCCCTGCGTCATTTTCGAGTGAGAGAGCATAGAGAAAGATGAAAAAGCAGTCCGAGTGCCACTCTACGACTTATTTATGGGGCGAGATGCGCCAGCTTGTTTATCATTGATGCGCAAGCGATGGTAAATATAGTTTGCTGGATGCTAGATGTCGAATTCATTCATAGCGAAAGTGACTCCGAGGCTACTGTGGCAAACGGCCTTCGTAGAAGGCAATGAATAAACGAAACGATCGATATTTCGTCATCAACTATCGATACCTTGGAGGGAATCTTAAACTCTACTACCATTCCGTTTAGAAGGGACCACGTGAATATACATGATTACAAGACATGTGGCATCCAGCCAGTCGAGAGTATTAATATTACTATCCCAATCTTACACGTTGCAAAAACAGTGCAGTTGGACTTTCGACATTATCCGTGATCAAAATGCTGTATACAGGTAACAGAAAAACATTCATTTCTATTAATCATTATACAGTGACTGGCAAATATTATTTGTTTGAATAGACTAAACCTCGATTTACGTCTACCAAAATATTTGCTAGACCCAAAGAAATGGGTATGTTTGAAGCTCACTTGTACTTCAGGTAAACTTTTCATTGACTGTGACTTACAAATGAATTATTTATTCAAGTCGCGTAAATGTTTTGGTAGCCATCATGTTGTTCAGTGATACGATGGGGGGGGGGGGGGGGGGGGGGGCAACATCGAAATCTAAACTTCGTAATTTGAAGTAGAAAACGAAAATCCCATTAACCGAAATTGCAGCCGGTAACCGCATTTATTCAACGTTCCAGGATTTTGAATGCGAACGCCGAAAGCAAAGATATTTGTGGACGGAAATAATAAGGTCATTTCATTAATACAAGCATTAAGGATGTTGAGTGCCAAATCGCAAATGATGATAAAATTCTGAAAATTTGGTACGTTTTTGTATGAAGAATTTCAGAGGTCGTGTAAAAATTTCACGACAATTAGGAAGCTCGTTATTGAACAATTAACATTCACAAATTAAATGTTGTTTTATGGAAACTGATGTAACTTTGCAATAAGTTTTTTTTGACCTCTCAATTTTATAATATCTACAATATACTGAAAGCAACGGAAACAAAACGAAGTTTATTGATAAATTTTTTTTATTTCTTTTAAAAATTGTTCTTAACAAAATGTTAATTTTTTAATAACGAGCTTCCTAATCGTCCTGAAATTTTAACAGGACCTCTTAAATACTTCATACAAAAACATACCAAATTTTCAGAATTTTCTTATCATTTTTTATTTCAACCCTTAAGGAGGTTGAAGTAATGATGATAGAATACTGAAAATTTGGTATGTTTTTACATGAAGTATTCAGGAGGTCGTGTAAAAATTTCATGACGATTAAGAAGCTATTTATTCAACAGTTAACATTAACATGTTTCATAGGGACTCAACATCCTTAATAAGGTCAATTGATTCAAGTATTTGTACGTGAATTAAACATACATCATTTCATTAAAAGTGGTATTCATTTTTAATAAAATGTATAATTTTAATAATGTAACATTAATTTAAATAAAATTTATAATTTTATTGCAGTGAAAAAAGTGTTTTAATCTTGAAAAAAATTATTTAACAATCGACGGGTCTTAGTCAGCTGTAATCTATTCAAACATTTAATTGAAATAATGATATAATTTCATTGAATATCAAATAAAAATTAAGTGGACCACGATTGAAACTAAATTTAATTTGCTTAAAACAAACCATTTCTCTCAGCGTAACGATATGGATAAGCATTAATAAAGCGTTGAAGAAAAGTATTAAATTTCAACGTGGCGACCTCTGCCGATGTATTGCAACGTAAATGTAGAAAGCTGCATTTCGAGAACTTTTGACATTTCAATTCTCCACGCTGAACCCGGATGATAAAGTGATCTTGGTTGATCATCAGGGCCAAAGAATGGTCGATTTGTCCGATCGATCGGCCGTTCTACCGCTAAAACGAAAACGCCGCTAACGCCAAGGTGGCGCTCGCATAACTGCACGTGAGATGTTGTACTATGCATCCTCTTGAAAGGCATGTCGAATATTCATAAGATGAAAATTTACGGCTTCCCAACCAATTGGAAAGGTGTTTTCGAGGCGCCCTTCGAAAATGACACGCTCGACGAAGCAGGTAATGAGATTACATGCTTTTGATTCAGCAACGGGTATAAAATCATGTGCGAATTTAACAATTTCTTTTCGTATGAAAAAGTGATTCACTCATAAAATTAATTACACATCTATTTAGTATGAATATCGAGCTGTTAGGAAATATATATTTTTTTTCGATGTACAAAATGGCCGACTACTCGAAACTTCTCGAAACAGCTTTTTTCCAATTGGCGTGCCAAATAACTTCAACAATTTTCACTCGATTTACTTCAAATTTGAAAGCCATGTTCCTAATTGAATTTCGCAAAGAAGTACGTACGGAATTTCTGATTAATCGAAAACTTTCCATATTATGAGCTGTTTATGAGCAGTTATAACGAAATTTTTCACTGAAAATTCTTTTCTTAAGTACAAATACCTACTGAATAAAACAATATTTTTAAAATTCCGTACGTATTACTCTAGGTATTCAAATGTAGATTGACGAGAATTTTTGTTTTTTGTTCCGGGTCAAAAATTGTGCATGCTGAATGTCACGCCGCGGAGCGCCTAAAATAAAAGATAACAAAAGAAAATATTAGTAGTCGGTCATTTTGTAAATGCGAAAAAAAATTCTAAAAGCTTGATATTCATAGTAAATAGATGTGTAATTAATTTTATGAGTGGATCACTTTTTCATACGAAAAAAATCGTTAAATTCGCACTTGATTGTATACCCGTTACTGTAGCCTTAAGAACAAGGGAATATTTCCATAGCCGACTTGCCCGATGCAGTCTCTCGTCGTTGCTCGACATGAATGAAGTTCGGAATATTTTGCCAATTTTTTTTTTATATACATTACGCGCATCAGCAAACATTCAAGGTCGTCAGCAACAAAATAAAAAGGCTCTCAGGTCCTAAAACACTCTAAACGCCTCGCTTGCACGGGGATGTGAAATCGACAATTCCAGTTTAAGACAGTCACCCCGTGTGACGGCTGATTTTTTTTAGCCTTTTTGGGATTTTTTTTCTACGAACAATAAAAATATAGAATATTGAACTTTTTACTATATATTCATTGACATTTCAACAGTAAGTCAGAATATTTTCAGACCAAAATATTTATCACAATGTGTCTTGCACCACTCCAAAGGCAGCCATGTCGGAAAAAAGTTTGTCGACGGCTTCCATGATTGCGGCTGATTGGCTTGACTAAAATAAAAAAACTAAACGGCATTTAAATCTGTGAAGCTGTGGCTATCGGATGAATAGGAATCACTAGAAAATATTTAAAATTGAGTAATTGACATGTTTTTGAAAATTAATTTTTAAATTTTATGATTTTTTTCGATTATTCTGTTACGAAAAAAAAACGGCTCGGAATTTTTGCATCATTTCAGTTTAATCGATGACTATATATGTGCCTAATCGACCATTAAAATTTCAAAGCAATCGGTCAAATTTTTTTTGAGATATCGTGGAGTCCAGTTAGACAAACGCAGTTTTTAGAAAAACGCGTTTAAAAGTTCAAATACGATTTAAACTATGGAATATTTATTCACCATTGATCTGCTATGCCTGGTCCATAGAGAATTCCTTTTTCTTCCTCTTGGAGGTCCCTTAACGGGAGATATACACCTAGGAGCCGGAAAAAAAGGTCTTTGTTGTGCATTTTTTCATGGAAAACTATTTGAAATTTCGGGTTGGGGTTCCTATTATCTAAAAGTATGTGTATTCAAAAATATGTTTAATTTTCTTTATTTAAAAATATCAGAAATATACAAGGATATTGTATGATCCTTGGAGCGTCGTATAAAAATCGGTACCCAAAATTTCTCGAAAACCAATGGACCGATTGCCTTGAGGTTTTTTGTGGTTATTCTATACACCATTATCTAGTACTTGTCATAGCCGATTTTGAAAATATCGGTTTATGACAAAATGGCGGACGTTTGAACCTAAATAATGATTTTTGGGCCAAAAATTAGTTATTATTTTGCCTATAAAACAAAAACTAAGTAACGGAAAAAAATCATATAACAAGTACTAGATAATGGTGTATAGAATAACCACAAAAAATGTCAACGCAATCGGTTCATTGGTTTTCGAGAAATTTTGGGTACCGATTTTTTGACGACGCTCCAAGGATCATACAGTGTCCTTGTATATTTTTGATATTTTTAAATAAATAAAATTAAACATATTTTAGAATGTATATACTTTTAGATAATTACAACCCCAATCCGAAATTTCAAAGAGTTTTCCTTGAAAAAATTCACAAAAATGACCTTTTTCCGGCTCCTAGGTGTATATCTCCCGTTGAAGCTACTTGCTTCCCTCTTAACATGTCACACGGGGTGACTGCCTTTATTTCGAGTGAATTCTGTTCACTTCCGGTAAAAAATGTAGTGTACGCAAACATTTTAAACAGTCGTCAGCTTGGCCTACTTTTCGTTCCTATGTTGGCAAGTTCACAAGTCTGACAGTCGCAATTCTCTAGCCATTGTGAGCACTACGGACTGTGAGAGCTTTTGTGGCAGAAATGGGCGAGATGAGTAGGGGCAGAGAACAGTCAACATTTCTCTCCTCTCTGAGTGATCTTACCTTCTGTCCTTCCTCCCCCAACCGCACTATCTTCCTTTTTTGCTCTTGTTTTCTTTGTATCCAAATGCACAGATGAATTCTACCCAGCGGTATCTTTCGCTGTCTCCTGTATACGTCAGAAATGTGTTTCATGAAACTGTCCCCTATTATCCAGATCTTCTAGATGCTTCAAGACATGTGGAAAATAGAATTGCGTACACTGAGGAAAAAAACCAGTTGAATTTAAAAAAATACATTGGTTGACCCAAAGAAATGTCCAAACACGGAGTGCCACTGATCTATGACATTGATACAATAATATAAAATATTGGAAAATGTGATTGAGTTTAATTATTATTTAATTTGAAATATTCACTTTGAAAATGTCTTCGGTTCTCTCAATATCTCCATTATCCTCAAAAAAAAAATTATAATGTATTGAAATCATTCTATGTACAATCTGTAGATGTATGGATGAAATAATTAAGCGATTGCTACAACATTTTTTATTTCCCACAAAAATATAATCAATAGAATGAATTATTTATTTACTACATCGAAATGGATATGTCATTAGACTCAAGTTGGCGAGCCAGCCATGAGTCGTTCGCTCGATGAAACTACACGTAGTCACATAACCTCACTTTGTCATTTGTGACCAAAATCAGCTAGTCGGTAACTAGACAAGGGCTGAGTAACAAAACATTCACAATATTACTAGATCATAGCGAGCCAACCATTGGTCAGTTCGGATGAGCTGAATTGGGCGAGCCAGTTACGAGGTCGTAACTTAGAGAGGTTAGCACAATTTCTACACGGGTGGCTTGGACGAATAAGCGTTGACGAAAGTAGCAATAGGTGCAAATTTATCATGAACATGTTTAAGGCCTTAGGTCCCAGTAACGGGTATACAATCATGAGCGAATTCAACAATTTTTTCTCGTGTGAAAAAATGATTCCCTCATAAAATTAATTACACATCTATTTAGTATGAATATCAAGTTGTTAGAAAATATATATTTCTTTTCTCGGGGTACAAAGTGGCCGACTAATAATATTTTCTTTTGTTATCTTTTTTAAGCGCTCCGCGGCGTTACATTTAGCACCCACCATTTTTTACCTTGAACAAAAAATAAAAATTCTCGTCAATCTACATTTGAATACCTAGAGAAATACGTAAGTACGGAATTTAAAAAATATTGTTTTATTCAAAAGTTGTAGGTATTTGACCTTAAGAAATGAATTTTCAGTGAAAAATTTCATCATAACTGCTCATAAACTGCTCGTAAAATGAAAAGTATTCGATTAATCAGAAATTCCGTACGTACTTCCCTGCGAAATGCATAACTTTTAAATTTGAAGTAAATCGAGTGAAAATTGTTGAAGTTATTTGTCACGCCAATTGGAAAAAAGCTGTTTCGAGAAGTTTCGAGTAGTCTGCCATTTTGTACATCGAAACAAAAGATATTCATGCTAAATAGATGTGTAATTAATTTTATGAGTGAATCACGTTTTCATACGAAAAAAATTGTTAAATTCGCACATGATTTTATACCCATTACTGTGTCCTAAGGCTTTAAGGGCCATTCATCGATTCTCGCTATTAAACCGTCTTTCATTTCTCTGTTTCACCTTAACTTTTCTTAACGTTTAACAAAACTTAACTTTTCGCAAGTCCTCTCTCTATCTCCGCTTTTCCCTCTTCTACCTTTTCCTCCATCTCTTCCTCTCTCCCTTCAACAAAGCTTTCCATTATTCACATAAGAGGCGTCCGGTAGAACCGAGCAACGTTTTTTTTTATCGAGCCAGGACGCAAACCCAGCCGATATGTTGCTGCTTGATTATACCTCTCGGTAACTGCCCTTTCTCCCGAATCGAGGAGGAGATAAAAGCGAAATGAAACGAATTCATCTGTTCCCGTATTTCCCGAAACCATATGAGCCACCGCAATCGTGGTCGAGAGTTTCCCATCGTCCTCTTTATACACGACCGATTAAATCGAGTGAGCGAGAACTTCGCGCGCTCTGTGCAGTGAGAATAAACGATGGTTATGTGAAGTGGGTCAAAATTAATTAAGGTACTTCACATCGTAATCACACGTTTTGCAAAATAAAATATTCTACATTTTACCCGCACGAGAGTTGTCCAATTCGACAATAATTTGTGAACTTTCTTAAGGGGGAACACCTTTTACCAGCTCAAAAAAATCGAAATTTCGTTTTCCTTAAAATGATAGCTCAGCCTGTGGAGGATACGATATTAAATTCCGAGAACGAAATTCCAAGTATTTCCGATATTGTTGTGGACTATCCGAGGACTGCCCCCCCCCCCCCCTGAGGGGCCGATATCTGGCGCGGATGGCGAAATGCTCAGGCTACTGGTAACATTTTTACACACCCTGCGCCTCTTCATGCTCATGCCCAGTAGCGATTTTGGGTCTTCATAAAGATTTATTTGATGATGACTTATTGCAGAGGTATCCGGGTGGCCACAGGCAGAATGCAAATGAAAGTTTCAACTCCACCGTATAACGCTCAGCTCCAAAACATTTGCATTCTGGGTCGAGTGTTGTTGAAATTGCAGCTTATGTGGCAGCTCGTATATTTAATGAGGGGCTGCCTGCAACTTTGAGAATTATGTGCGCCATGTAAATCAATGTTGGAAAGCAATCCAAAATATTCGCCGAAATAGTTTTTGGGGATTGCGTAACTCGACAAGAGCGTAACAACTCCTTTTTGTCCAACGAGGGTCGGAAAGCACGCAAAGAGCAACAACAGCAAAGAAATCAGTATTATAAAGAAGCTGAAGGACTGGTCCATGAGACTGTGATCGCTGATTAGTCGATAAGACGTCCAAATCATTCAGTTCACACTTGTTAAAACGTTGAACGCGTTTTCCCAAACGTGCATTTTTCCAAACTGTTCGCACAATTTCCCAAATACTATTCAACCAACTTTGATGAAATTTGGCACACACCTTCCTCATACTATCGGTTTATCGGGCGAACAAAACAAGCGTGTCAAATTCGAATTAGACAATATAGTTTTTTTTCGCAAAATATAGTGAAAATGTAATTGAAAATTGCAACATTGATCTGGGAAATTTTTCATATATTTTGATTCATTTGGTTCAGCGACAGCATGAGGAAGTGAAATTTAAACAAATGTTTGGTTCATCTGTTTCGGACTATTACAGCCGATTCTAGAGTGCCAACAATTTTGCAACTCACGATGTTACCTTTCAAGAAGACCAAGTCTACATCCGCCAATTCAAATAAAGAGAAAAAAAACTATGTTTTCAAATAACCAAAATGTCAAATAAAAAATGTACAAAGTTGTAATAATGTCAGACAATTCTTTTTATTTAAAAAAAATCTTTCAAAACAGCGAATTTTGCGCTTGTCGATGGTCCCCCCCCCCCTAAAAACACTTCAGTACGGAGAAAATTTTACACAACCGGAACAAATTTCAGTACAATTGTGTCATCATTTAATTCATCTAATTCTCGATATTCTAAATAATTTTCCCAAATTTGACACAATTAATTTTCAATCAAAATTTGACATCATTCATAATAAAATATCATAAAAGCAATTTATTTATTTGATGATATTTTAATGATTATGAATAATGATAATGAATTTAAATTTGACATAATTAATGACAATGGACAATAAAATTGATCAATAAACATCACGTGACATGAATTAATACATTATTGAGCCAACGAAATCCCCAATTTATTGTATGCAATACAAAAGTCATCAAGATATCAAGTTGCGATTACTAAATACCCATCTTCCACGTCAAGCGACCTTGATCAAGAGAGTTGGTACAGTATGATCTCAGGACACCCACAGATATCGAATGCTGAACACCAGAAGGCTACATCCTTCAATGTTTGACGCGTGACATGACGTGGGTTTTGGCCTTGTGTTTCTCGGTCAACAAAAACTGCCAACTCACAACAAAGTTAATCTTGCAGAGTCTAATGACGAGAGAAGTTCGTAGTCGCAGTCGCAGCCAATATCGTCGTACTATACTAATACGATACAGGCAAACGCTGTGCACAGTAGACGCGGCGAATTGAAGGTACGGCTCGACGTGTTACAGGGACAATGTACAAATTTCCATTTCACCTATACAATTGTCATGTTCGAATGCAAACAATACTGTCTATCGAATCCGGGAAAGGACATATGAATAATGGATGTGTCGACACATCCGACAAACACAAAAAGACAATAGCTTGTAACACTTCAAAAATATTCTTAACTGAGCTGAATTATTTTTTATCCTTTGCAATAAACGAAAAACATAAGGGGACAAGTACTTATGCATTTACAGAATAATTCAACTGCTATCGCAAAAAGCTTTGAGTCGGTAAAAAATTGTACTGTTGCAAAATAACGGCTGTTCGTGAATAATATTTGGCAAAGATTTCTATTTTGCTGAAACGAAAACTGAGTTGTGAGGCTGGTTATGCACTTTTTAACATGTATATCAATAACGAGTATTTATTTAGATGTATAAGTATTGATAGATACGTAAGGTGATCGGAATTTTGCTTTAACAAAATTATGTGGATACATGTGAACAAGGCCTTTCGTGGATACATGTGGACAATGATACATGTGGATTCAAGGCCTGTGGCCACAGTAACGGGTATACAATCATTTGCGAGTTTAACAATTTTTTTTCGTATGAAAAAGTGATTCACTCATAAAATTGATTACACATAAAATGAAAAGTTTTCAATTAATCAAAAATTCCATAGGTACTCCTCTGCGAAATGTAATTAAGAACATAACTTTTAAATTTGAAGTAAATCGAGTGGAAATTGTTGAAGTTATTTGCCACGCCCATTGAAAAAAAGCTGTTTCGAGAAGTTTCGAGTAGTCGGTCATTTTGTACATCGAAAAAAAAACAATAAAATTTACCGCTTGATATTCATACTAAATAGATCACTTTTTCATACGAGAAAAGATTCTTCAATTCGCACTTGATTTTATACCCGTTACTGAGGCCTAAGGCCTTAACGAGACAACCCCAAATATCTCCGTTCCCTTTAGAGTGACAAAAAAAATGTCAGGAGGAAATTTAATTGATTTCGACGGGCTGATATAGTAGTGAAAAATGCATTTTTGTCAAGGTCATAGTTTTTGCGTTCTCAATGTCATCAATGGTTTTTACAATGGGAACATGTTTTTTTTTTTATTAATACGTTGTAGCTGATATGCAGACGAATCCAATGACCTATAACATCATGAGTTTGGAATGTATTTTCATCAAAATATTTTGGTTTTGTCTGGTTTTGGTTGGGTTTGTTTAGGTTTGTTTGAGTTTGTTGGGTTTGTTTTCGTCACTCAAAATCCAACGGAGATATTTGTGGTGGTCACGTTAAATGGTTCACCTTGTATTTAATTATTTTATTTCCACAATTTATAAAAAAAATTTTTATAAAAAATGTTGAAAAACTGTGATTGTAAGTGGAAAGCACGATTTATTTTCGTATTTGGGAAAAATGTTTTCGTGTGGTTTCTGAAACTCCGAAAATCAAAATGCACAAATTTCCTACAGTATCTTAGGTAAATTTAAAACATCGCAAACGATTTGATTATACGAATGATGAGTATTTCGAAGAAAACAATATAGCAGAAGCTCACGCAGCGCCGCTAGCGGAAGAGAAACTTTACTCTTCATTTTACGTACGGAACTCGCGACCAATATGTGGAAACTTTTGGTTGGCACGGTGCACGTTTACGCGATAGTTCCTCTCGAATAGCAAACTGCAAAAGCCACATGAGAGTGACTTTTGATGGGATGCCGCCAAAGTACTGCTGAATTCGTGGGTTGCATTGGTAACAAAATGTTATTACTGGTGAATTCGTCCTCATCCATTATCCGTTTCCTTTCTCTATATCGATTCGACCCGATATTCGCAGGTGCAACTTTACTTGAATGACAGGTCGTTATTGGGTGGCTTTTTCTCAACCGCGTCTCAACCTCGTTTGGATGCGCCAGATGTAGCAGCTGAAATGCATCGAATCCGCGTGAGTTCATTGTTGTTTCATGGCTCTCCCAATGTTCCCAAAGTGCTCCTTACTCCATCGGTAAGGTTCGTGCACCAAAGTGGATTATCAAAGCCTCGTGAAACTCGAACGAATCGTGTCGCATGCGGCGAATGCTCGAGCTAAGTAGATTGAGAGCCAGACGAGCATCGTAGCGTAATGGCTACTCAACGGCCGAGGCCTCACCAGAACTGCATAGTTTGATTAAGATCTTTGAATGTCTCGGACTGCAAACAGGCTCCAGCATGCTCCTTCGATTGTGAAAACAATAACTGTCAAGATTACAACTTTGTTTTGGGTCAACATCGTAGCGAAATGGCTGATCATTTGAAATGTCTCCAAGGAACAAAACAGGCAATGTGCTTTTCCAAGTAGGGGAAGTATTTGAAGTTTGGAAGGGTGGTTCGGTGAATCTGTATCGAGTGAGTCTCGAGTGAGAAAGCAATATCGATTTTTTGACAAAACGATGTCATTTTTCATAAAGTTTGACATCGTGCGGAATTGATCTAACACGTGATGTTTTTGTTCGAAGTCATTTCCAACTTCAACCTCGTTTCTTTTGCTCTTCTGCTAAAACTGCTTTTTCGCAGCGTACGATGGAGGTGAATAAGGGAGGCAGGGCTCTTCCGACCTATCAATATTTGCAACCATACGAATGACGGTAGAGGTCCAGAGAATCCAGAAGAGCCGTTCCCACCCAGAGTGGCTACACAGCACTACTTTCATCGAGGACTTTCTAGGCAGAGGATCGTACGGAAAGTGGACATACACCAGAGGTCCATGAGACAATGAACTGAACACTGGAGGCTCGCCACTCGTTCCGCTTGAATTTGCCTCTCAGTAGAATCGCTTTGAATAGGGAACAAAGTCAATCCTTTCGACAGAACGAAATCATAAATTGGACAGTGCACTTGTGTTTCAGGGATACACCAGTAAACTCACCGACGATGACTATTGTAGCGCGCAATCGTATTGTCCTCGTAATTATTCAAGCAGAAATAAAATGCTACAAATTCAACGTTACAAATGATATCCTCCAAAATACCAGCCCAACGCTCGTTGAACTGGATGATAACTTCTTATTTAGAATTCCATAAAGAGAACAGAGAGGACTCTTATGACTAGATTGAATTTTCCGCTTAGTATTCGAAAGCCCTAAGTCATTGCATTTTCTTTTTCCGCTGACGAATATCAGTAGCATGAAATTTGATCCCGAAGACTAATAGCGACTTCAGTATTTTTGTAAATCAAAATTATATTTACATTCGGAAGCGACCCATCAAAAAATTGCCGACACAAACAATACGGCCGATGTCCGGCCCAGTACTGGCTAACCGATTGTTGGCAACCAATGTTGGCCCAACATTGAAACAACGGTTCTGCCATTTTTCAGTCGACCCTCTTTTCGGAGCCCGGCACCCGACATCAAGCCGATGTGGGGACAGTACCGGTTAACGACCTAGGGCCGACTGTTGGCGTAGCCGGAGAAGCCGACCGTGGGCCAATACTGTCTGCCGTTAATTGTCCTGCGTTCATTTCTAATCCCGGCAACCGGTACTATACCAATGTCGGGCCAGTATCGGCTGCCCCGGAGAGCCGACTGTTGGGGTGAACTACTGGAGCCGACCATGGGCCAATACTGTTCGCCAATAACTGTCCTACATTCATACGTAATCTCGGCATATCGCAATATGCCAATGTCGGGACAGTATCGACTAACGACTAAGAACCGACTGTTCGCGTGAATAGGTTGAACCAATCACGAGCGGGCATCACTCCCCGTTACGTGTCTTATGAATTGCTCGCCAGTCGCCATTCAGTGTCGTATCGATGCAGACCGCGAACAAAGAGTAGCGTCCATCGTCGCTTTTTCGTGCAACAGTAATTTTTTCCCTTATGCTCCTACCGTATTCTCAATATGAATGAGCAAAAGAGATATGATAAACTGAAAAAAGTGCGAAAAAAATTATGTTGGAATAAACTGTTATTGAAGCACGAAAAATGTGTCATCAATCAAGAGTCATGTTTGACAGAGAAAAAAATCCTCGAAAATAATGTTAAAAAAGCGGAGTGTGAGAACACTCTTGAGTATGTGGAAGAAATTATTGAACACGGGGACGATAAAAATGATGAAAATGAACAACTAAAAAATTGTAACACGAGTGACCGATAATGCCCTGAGTTGTATCGGTCGATACTCGGGGCATTATCGTACCACTGTTAGTTATGGACTGGACCAACGTTGGTACGATATTGGCTTGAACTTGGGCCAATGTTGGCACAGGCGTCGGGCCGCTGTTAAGGCGGGATTCTACTTTGAAACTTTGAAAAGGCTAAATTGGATGAAAACACCCACCTGGAACACGTCGAAGGCATATTATATGGCCCAGGCATCGCTGATTGAGGGTAAGATAATTTTTTCTACGATTTATCACTCACCAAAACTTTAAACGCGTTTTTCTCGAAACGACATTTTCAAGTACCGTGGTCGTGATAACTCAAAAAGTACTGAACCGATCCTTATGAAATTTGGAACACATATTCTATATGTGTGTACCAACCGACCTAACTACAATCAACTTAAAATTTTGATTAGAACTATTTTTTTATTGCAAAAAAGACCCAAAAAAAACGCATTTTTTTCGTATTTTAGCCGCCATTTTCTTAATTTTGCACGTATATAAAATATTCTAGTTAGGTCGGTTCCTGAAGACATACTGAACATGAAACTATTTGATTTTTTTGTTTCAGACCATCCGTCGGGAAGATTTCACGACCACGGCAACGGTACCTGCTTTTCGAGGCGTTGGCTTTAAACATATTTTACGTGTACAAAAAATGAATAAAATACATTTAAAAAATTTCTTTTATGTACTTAAAGAGTGTATTTATTGAACAGTTTAAACCCCATATCGATATCTTTAATAGTATTCTCAGAAAAAATTCACGAAAATAGCGTTTTTTTCATGGTTTCAAAGTAGAATCCCGCCTTAATACCAACGATGGCATAGTCTTGGACCGACCTTGGCACAAGCGTCAGCACCAACGCTGGTACGATGTTGACTGTAACCTGGGCCAACCTTGGCACTACTGTCGGGCCGGTGTTGAGTCCAACGTCGGTTCGATATCGGTAGCCAGCCTTGGCCCGAGGATATCATTCCGACAACGGTCCATTAATGGACCGACATTCATGCCAGAGAACGGCCATCCATACAGGAGAGTTGGCGGTCTACTGGGCCAATGTCGGACCAGTTGTACATTTTTTCATGGGGATATATTGAAATCTGATGAGAAAAATACATCCCCGTGAAAGAATTCAGCCAGGGCTTTGACTAGGCCCCGATTTTTTTTCCTTACTCGTCGAGGGTCCTAACATGGCGCCCGACCAGGTCCCTTGGAGGCCGATCACACTTCGTCGACGAGGGCCTAAAGAGGCTTATGCATCAGGGCACGACTGCTTGCCTCAACAGAACCCGAGCGAAGCCATGAAGCAACCGTATTACTGCCCTATAATTATCAACTTTATTAGTGGATACATATCAAGCGAAATTGGTCATAAGTATCTCGAAAATGGAGAAGTGATTGTAAAAAAATGTTGTTTTTAAACATTCCACATCTATTGGTGCGAGAGCGCCAGATAACGTTGTGCTTTTGCGTAATGGATACGTCGCGGAGATTAACAAAATTTTCGGACGTAACGAGTCCGAACAATGTTTGTACATTGAAGCAAAAGTGTGGAAATAAAAACAAATGTATTCATGTAGCCAACAAAGTCATCTAAAGTTTAAGAATGGCGAATTATCTCAAAAAATTTGGTGGATGTTGTTTATCCCGTCAGGAGCATTGAACAGAAATTAGTTCAAATAAAAATGTCGAAGAAGCCATACGGTGCTGTACGTACATATGTGCTGTCATTTCTGCACGCATGATTTATTTTTTAACGAAACTATTTTTGTATTGCGAAATTTATTCTCCTAACATTCTGAATGTTTATCGAATACAAATTATTTATAGTAAAATTCCACGTGTATGTTTATTTTAAGTGACCTAACCTAGTGTTTTATCGATACCTTAAAATGTAAATATATCACATCTATGGAAGTGAGTCTAAAAACTAGAAATTCTTAAAAATAACTTTGCAAATATATTGTATGCCCTGTACAAATCACTGCCCTGATGAATCCCGTCTGGGCCCTTTATCATTTTCCTCGCTACGACCTTTTTTGAATAAAATACCCAACCCTGTTATTTTCCTGTCGGGGTTCCTAGTCCGATTGTGTTGAGGAAAGCCCGAGCAGGGAATCCATATTCAAACCCTCATGGGCCCCGAACTTTTTTAAGGCTGCCCTCCTAATTTCTTTCACGGGTCGCTTTATAAGACTTGTACGCTTGGATCTTCTCAATAACCAATATTCTCTCAAAGGTATTCACGTACGTAAGTAAAATCCGACTCGTATTTCACGATGTAGAGATTGAGAAATTGCAAAAAAGGACACGAAATACTAAGCACTTTCACGGCCAAAGCTCTGCGATTGATATTTCGTCGAATTAAAAAATTTGAAGACGTTCTTCTTTCCGGATGTGTTCGTGACGGAATTCACATGAAAAGCTCTCAATCGCGGGTCCCGTAACATTATTGAAAAATGCATCTAGCTCGAGGCCTGCCACACTGCAGATGTGTGTATACACAGATCAATGAGCACACAGGCTTGGTCATATTTTTACCTGCCTCGAAATCGTGGCCTTACAGTATCATCATTTGCCCTTACAGTTCATCATTTGGCCCCTGATTAGCGTTCGTAACAAGAACCAAGTATTCAGGTGCATCGTTCATGTTCTATATCGTTCATTTGACGACGGTGAGAGATTTGTCATTTGACCAAACCCATGCGGAAACGATGACAACATCATCGATTATCCTCTTCTTTATTTTATTTGTTTCAAGGAACCTCCATTTCGAAGCCACACAAACACCATCTATCCGCATTCTCGTGGTGTCGTTCGTGCATTCCTCATACCATTGCTTCTCTTCCCAGAGGTTCGTGAACGAAGAAATATGGCCAAAGACTTTAGAGTGTAAAATCACGGACGCGAAATACGTGGTGGATTCATTGAATTTCCCATACAGAAGCGTCGCGCGACAGTTTCAATGGTTGGACGTTAAACAGGAATAGAAACAGCGAGGGTGAGGAGAACTGAGCCGTCTCACGTCATTGATAAGAGACGTCTTTGGTTCGGTACAGTACCAGTTACTGGGAAGAAACTTTGTTCAATTTTCCTCCATTGCGAGGGACTTGCCGTTCCATTCTGTTTGTCAGGCTTCATCGGCACATGCAGTGATGGAGCTATATATGTACATATATTGACGGATATGTATCGCGCATAAACCGGTCCACCATGGTAATATACACATATAGCAGTGTTATCGGGCCAGCTAGACAAGAGCATCAACCACAATACAAGACACAATGGAAATATTTACTCGCATTCGCCGGAGGGTCACGATTTTTCGGTACCGGAAAAATGCGTCTTATTCGACGTTGAATACTGCTCGCCCTATTCAGAGTTTGTGTTAGAGAGCCAGATTTGACTTTTTTTTAAGTTTGATTTTTATTTATAATGTAACCTTTTTAAACAATTCGGCACGCAGGTAGGGTAAAGCCAGCAAAGAGTACGCACTGTATAAACTTTTATTTTTAGAAAAACCACTTTTGATAATACACTGTGCACATCTTATTGAAATTGAGCTTTCACAAATTAAGCTTCCACGAAGAGTTACAAATTTCAAGTATAATAATATTCATTAGGTGCAAATTAATGGCAAACCTTACAGAACATGTTGAAAATTGTTAAAACTTAATATCAAACACATCGAAAATCTTTTAGTAGTCATAAAATTTGAAATGAATACCTCAACGAATCGAGTTGTTGTCCAACACTTTCACATGACATATGCCACTGACAGGTCAGGTGGTGTTGCCAACACAAGTAAAAATAAAATAATTAAAAACACTGCGTACTCTTTGGCATCGCGCACTCTTTCGTGGCTCTACCCAATGTGCGATGAAAAAGTTAACGTTGATCCATTTTACATATGTTTTCTTACTATTTTTAGATTTAAAAAAGTTTACAGTGAACGTATCGATAAAATATTGATAGAGGTTTGAAACCGCAATAATTTGCTAGGAGAGATTAAACCTCCATGGCCGTACGATCCAACAATTTCTATGCTTCCCTTCACTTTTCGATTCGTATGTTTCGCGTGTTTCCAACGAGTTTCCAGTTTGGAAACGGTGAGATCGTGATAGAGTCCCAACGCTGCAAGGTGTCTCGTCGATGTCCACCAGGAAAGCTATCTCATATCTTCCAATACGAGGTGTACGATGGGACTTTCGTTGTTTCCAATCAGGATACAATTTTCGGGTGCTTTTGAAATACACGTATTCGTCGAATCCCGAGCGGCTTCTGCCCGACGACCACTATTCTTTTCCGAGCTACGTGCGGTACATTTCGATGCAAAAGCGTGTAAAACTGTTTATGTCCAACGATAACGGAACCTTGCGCACACCCAACAACGAAGGGGAGATCATTCTTCCGATAGCTACGTTACATGCGCTTGCATAAGCTCGATGTGTCCAAAGTGAAATAGCAAAAGCGCGAAGAGAAAAATAGTTGAAGGCATATCTGATAATTGTTTTTTTTTCGTTAAGTAAGTACGATCACTTCCTCGGGGTCAAAAAAGAGTCTAAACTTATTTCACCCACAGCTGCTCTGATTTATGTTTGGTTATGTTGATTATTCGTATTATCGATTATAATGTGCCAAATGTTGTAGTAAATGATGAATTTATTGCACATGAACAAAGAGAAAACGGAAAAATTAGGTTGCCAATGACTCGGTAGTAGACTTCATAATAATAATATTAACATATCTACCTTAAAAGCGGACTAAAAAGGCATATCGAAAAATCAGCCGGAAACCTATCAAAATAGGCTTGAATTGCCTCAGCGGAATTAACATGATAGGCAGAATATAGTTATACATATTATTGATACGTGATGAACGATAAGACTCCATGAATTGTTGTTTGCATATTTTGTGGCGGCTTCTGTTCAAAATAATTGCAAAACGTAGCTAGGTTATGTTCGCTAAACGCATCAGCTGTTACTCGCGACGTTGCTAAGTCTGTGGGTGCTATTTCGTCGTTCTGGCCATTTTCAACCAGAAATGGAAACTTTCTCGTAATGCAGTGCTTTAACTACACGGTGAAGATTAATTTTCTTATTTTTTACAATATCTTTTATATCTAATCTATCGTATTTCAGTTTTTTAACGGGTTTAGTTGGATGCGTGAGCAGAAAAACCACGATCACCGCACTTCCGGTTGACCGTCTCCATACGACGACGTGCTTCATGCAATTGCTTTGCAATTTTATTGAGGAAAAACTAAACGGTCAAAATAGCTCAAATTTTGGCAATAGGCGCATAAAGTATTCGTCAAAATCATATAAAAATTTTAAATCCGAAAGTTGGATTCGTAGTAATGATCGTACCTCCTTAACAGCCACATGCGAAAATACCTACTCAAAATTATTTTGTAACAACTACCTGTTGCGGACCAATAGCTGATGAAACGCAGAGTTTTTCATTATTAGGACATAGGGAGAGTACAGGTCCATTTTCAATGTCGAGTCCTCTCGACTCAGTTATTCGAAGTCGAGAGGAAATCGGTTTTGTACAAACGTGACGTTTTCTCGCATTCGCCGGAGCCACGTCTCCCCGTAGCTTCGTTTATTGCCGTAGAGGAGAGGACTTACGTTTCCATGGTGAGGTGCAAAAAGTAAGCAGCGAAACGTACCAGTGCGGAGCGTCACCGAGGCGAGGGGGGAATGGATACAAATAAGGAAGAGACGTCAACCTCGATATTCGAACGCAAATGCACTTACGCGCGTATTCCTTCGATGGAAAAATAAATGGGGAGGTAAATGTCGGAACTTCGGGAATAGAATATCGACCGATTGGTGGGTAAAACAGAAAGATCTCGATAATCACTGGTCATGGGAGACGTTGACGGATTATCTTGTATTATGAGAACTCGTCCTTGAAGCAAGCTCGACGAAGCAGAAAAAGCAAGCAAATAACAGTGGCAGTGTTGTGAGAACTAATCAGTCAGTTGTAAGTTGAAGATAAACAGTATCCGGAAGGCGAAAGTTTTGTGGAATTTATATACCGCGTTGTAGACGTAAAAGAAAAAAATCTACGTAGATCCGTCGAAGTGGCGCAGATTACGATGAACGGCAGTAGTCAAGCGAGCCTACCAGCTGGGCACTCATAATATTCGATAAAACTTTCGTACCGTCAATCAAGTTTGCGGATTAATTCGTTGTTCAGTAAACAAAAGTATTTTAGAAATACCGACAATTTTCAATATATATATACATAAAAGGCGAAATCCTGACTAACTGACTGACCCATCATAGCGTAGCCTAAACCGTTAAAGGTAAAAAAGGTGAAATTTGGATAAAGTGTTCATTTTATATTGGAGGCATCGTTTGAGAAGAGATTTCTCAAAATTCAACCCCCAAGGAGATGAAAGGGGTTGGCAAAGCAGGTATGGAGAATGATATTTTTATGGTAAAATGCACTTGCAAGTTGGTATTCATGCTTTGTGGCACGATTAATGAAACACGTATTCGGTGTTTTTCAGAATTCAACGCTTAAGGGGAGTAAAAGGGGCCGGCAAAAATTGCGCGATAAATAATATTTTTAGGGTCAAATTTACTTGAAACTTGGTATTAATGCTCTTTGACGCCATTAATGAAACACGTATTTCGGGGTTCTTCAAAATTCGACCCTTAAGTGGGTGAAAGGGGCTGGCAAAATGTGTACGGGACATAAAATTTTTATGGTCGAATTTACTTGAAACTTGGTATTAATGCTTTTAGACACAATTAATAAAACACGTATTTTAGCGTTTTTCGCAATTCAACCCCTAAACGAAGGGGGGGGGCAAAGTTTGTACGGAAAATTAAAAAAATCGGATAAAATTTACTTGAAACTTTGTATTCAATTTTATAGTAATTGTAAAGACAATTAATCAAATTTCAGCGGTTTTGGAAATTCAATCCTTAAGAAGAAAAAGGGTTAGCAAATTTTGTATGGTAAAATAAATATCTGGTCTTTTTTTTTTTTATTATAAAGTTACCTCAGTACCTATAAAATTATATTTCAAAAGATTTTGGATGTGAAAAATCTCTAAGTACTCGATCCTCGAAGATTGTTAAAGATTAAAGGTGTTCAAACATTATTTCTGTCGTGACTTTCTATACTAACTTTAAACGCATTTATCTCAAAACTACATTTTTCAAGTCGGCCGGACTCACAACTCAAACAAATTTCAACCGATTCACTTGAAATTTTAACTGCATATTTCGAATTACATTTTCTAATGCACTATGTAGTATTTTTAAAATTATATTGCATAGTTCCTTTTTTATAAACAATTTTCTAACGATTTTCTCGTGGCATTTTATACTTTTTATTTCAGAAATGCGCCGTTTTGACAAAAAAAAATTATAAAAAAAACTCTCACGTATAGCTATTCTTATATATAATCGAAAAAACCTTACTGTCCTATCATAACTCAACAATTATAGGTGCTGCTGGTCCGGCCGTTGGCCTTCCAGAAATAAAGACGTCATCGGAATAATGCTTCACAGTCTTCATTTTGATATGTATCGCTATGAAAAAATTATTTTCTATAATCAATTACATGTGTAATAAAGCCCCCATTTTATAATTTCCATTCATTTTATGGTTTCGCCGAAAAGAATCACAAAACATGCCCTTTTAACCTCTAGAGTGGCCTAAGGCCTCAAAGAAACATTTCAGGAACACATTTCATTAGGCCTTAGGCCACAGCAACGGGTATAAAACCGTGTGCGAATTTAACAATTTTTTTCGTATTAAAAAGTGATTCACTAATAAAATTAATTACACATCGATTTAGTATGAATATCAAGCTGTCAGAATTTTTTTTTTCGACGAACAAAATGGCCGATTACTAATATTTTCTTTTGTTTAGTTTTCTTTAGGCGCTCCGCGGCGTGACATTTAGCATCCACAATTTTTGACCGAGAAAAAAAACAAAAGTTCTCATCAATCTATATTAGAATACCTAGAGAACTACGTGCGGAATTCAAAAAATATTGTTTTATTCAAAAGTTGTAGGTATTTGAACTTAAGAAATGAATTCTCAGTGAAAATTTTCGTTACAACTGCTTATAAGCTGCTCATAAAATGGAACGTTTTCGATTAATCAGAAATTCCGTGCGTACTTGTCTGCGAAATGCAATTAGGAACGTAACTTTTAAATTTGAAGTAAATGGAGTGAAAATTATTGAAGTAATTTGTCACGCCAATTGGAAAAAAAGCTGTGTCCAGAAGTTTCGAGTAGTCGGCCATTTTGTACATCGAAAGAAAAAATAATTCTAACAGCTCGATACTCATACTAAATAGATGTGTAAATAATTTTATGAGTGAATCACTTTTTCATACGAAAACAAAATTGTTAAATGCGCACATGATTTTATATCCGTTACTAGGGCCTAAGGCCTTAAGGAGCATTCAACACAAGGGCCGCGGGCTGAAGGCTAGTATTCGATATGTAGCATCATTCGAATGTTGTAAAAAAATATAATCGCGTCGAACTGAAAGCAGTTTTTACTTTTTTCTTCCAAAACTCGTTGTCTTACTTAGCCTCAAACATTTTGCTCGAAAGTGCAGACTAAATACTATTCACATAAATTATATCAGATGTTCAGACCATAAAATCACAAGAGTAGAGAAAACTGGAACAAGGCAGTGTATGATGACCGAAGGCTTCGAAATGTCGTCGTTTATCCTTTGTGGCCACAGAAGAATTCTCGTCTCGAGGAAAGCTTCCCTCTACCTGGGTCATCGGTAATACTTTGGTCCCTTTCCTATAAGCGCATTGGAAATCATTTCGGCGTGATGTGCAAGTATTGACCTCGTATCTCAACTCGGACACGTAATAGCCCGAGCAAGCTTTAGTCTCCGCAGAGTAGAGAGTCTGCGAATGGTGAAAATCCAATGGAAAAAGTCATGCGTAGAGGTGAGTGTGTAGATCAATGGCCGTAAACCAACACGAAGAAACATAAAAGTGGAAAGTGAGTGTCGAACTCGCAGTGGGATGACAACAATAGGGTAGGAAAGCAAAGAGGCGTAAATCGATAATTCGTCGAGTAAAGCCTTTCCAGTGGTCAACATGCTGTGTACACGCCGATAAGAAATACCGTGCAACTTTTCTCAACATCTCCCGTTGTTTCATCGAATCGTGTTGCATTGGGACCACCACGGTTTCGCGTTTTTCATTCTTTCCGCAAACCATACCATAAATACTCGGTGAAAAATCGTGTGCCGGTAAAATTATGTGGTTACTTGGCGCCTTTCAACCACATCTCGCGTTTCTTCTTTCGGCCATGGAGATTGCAGGGTATATCCGACGTTATTGATTTACGCTCAGCCAGGATGTTCGTTTGTCAAGCCAAGTGCATTGCCAAAGAGGTCGAATGCATTGATCCAAAAGTTATCGAGCGTTCACGAGCAGCCACCGATTCCACTGTAATCATCTAGTAGGGTATTCCTATGGATATACGAACTGGATCACAGTGAATTTCGCATTGAGCTTATACTGCCCTACAGGATATATTCACTGGCCAAACTTCACGTTTACTATCACCACTGCAGGCTGAAGGTGCAAGGGATCAAACGGTGCGATCATCTCCTAGATCAAGCACTCGTGGGGCTAGGTTAGTTGGAATATCATTGAAGGAGAAAAGCGGAAGGCACGATTAGTGATCAATCGTCGAATGAGGAGAGATGCGTCACTGTCACCACAAAGTGCAATAAACGTGTTCCGAAAAAGAAAACCCCGAGTTGAAATTTTCAGCCTCGACCCCGCAGTTCTCACAGAGGTAGGAAATAAAGGTAACAAAGTAGCTTTGAGTTTAATGTTAAATGAACTCCTACTTAACGCTGAAAACGGAAACAAATTCATTATTTCTCCACTTTCAGGTGGCTAAATATGCATATACATGCACACTATTACGATGCAGACGTACGTACGGATATACAGTCGATAACAAAAATATTTAGACACCACAATATATTTAAATGATTTAATTTCCATCCTCATAATTTGAAAACGATTTTATTTCTGAGGTTTGTAATGTGATTAGGGAAAATATACATTTTAGTAAGGCTGTGCAGTACGGTTATACAGGGTGGGCCATCTGTTGGTACGTTTTTGAATTTCGTCGTATGACAACGGCAAACGAGCTACAGACCCGAAATTTTTACAGTTCATTAGCCATACCGTCCGCGGCACGAAACAACATGTTTTCTCTTGAAGAGCGTTTTGAAATTTTAAAAACTTATTTTCAAAGTCAGTGCTGTGTCGCCGAAACTGTGCGAATTTTGAAAAGAAATATGGGTCGTGATAAAGCACCCACCGAAGGCGCTATACGCAAATTGGTGAAGAAAGTTCGTGAGAAAGGGATGTTAGTGGATGACAGAAGTGGTCCCAGAGCTCGGACAGTGCGCACACCCGAGAATATTGAGGCTGTGGCCCAAAGTGTGAGACAGAATCCGACGACCTCAACTCGACGCCGATCGCAGCAACTGAGCATTAGTCGCACCAGCCTGAGGAGAATACTGCACAAAGACCTCGGATTATTCGCCTGCAAGATCCAGATGACTCAGGAGTTGAAAGCAAATGACCATCTGCTTCGATATCAGTTCGCTGTGTGGGCCATAGACCAGCTCAATAATGACGTCGATTTTGGTCGAAAAATCATCTTTTCGGACGAAGCGCATTTCCATCTCGGCGGATATGTGAAGAAGCAAAACTGCCGGATTTGGGGTTCGGAACAGCTACACGCAATCGTAGAGAGACCAATGCATCCTCCAAGAGTCACAGTTTGGTGTGGATTTTGGAGTGGTGGCATAATTGGCCCATTTTTCTTCGAAAATGATGCTGGGAACGCCGTTACCGTCAATGGCGAACGCTACAGAGCCATGTTGACCAACTTTTTATGGCCTAAACTCGACGCTATGAATGTGGACGACCTTTGGTTTCAACAAGATGGCGCCACATGCCATACAAGCCGACTTACGATCGACCTTCTGCGCACCAAGTTTAACAACCGCATAATCAGCCGTTCAGGAGATGTCAATTGGCCTGCGCGTAGCTGCGATTTGACACCGCTGGACTTCTTCCTGTGGGGTGCCGTTAAAGACCGATGTTATGCGGATAATCCAGAGACAATTCCAGCTTTGAAAAACAACATTACGACTGTTTTGAGTGAAATTGGCGCCGAGGTAGTTCAAAATGTCATTACTAATTGGGGTGACCGAATAGCATACTGTAAGGCCAGTAGAGGGAGCCACATGAACGAAATCGTTTTTCATTCTTGACGGGGATACTTTTAGCTTTACAACAACAAAAAAATTAATAAAAAATATCAATGCATACTCTTTTGATCGCATTTTTAAAAACGTACCAATAGATGGCCCACCCTGTATATATTTTTTAGAACTTAAATTATGCAGCTGGAATTTGTGGGTTACAAAAACATTCGGCCAGGGGATTCTACGATACCTGGGGCGCCAAATTTTGACCACATTGTAGTTCTGGCTAAAAGAGACACTTTTTTAAGAGTAAAAAAACGATTTTCGATTAAATAAGGTCGATTTTTTCTCATAAAACAATCGAGCAATTGTAAAAGTCGGTTTTCGCAGGTGCCATTATGCGCATGTTTGCGTATGTGTGTGCATTAGTGAGTGTAAGTGTGCTCGTGTATGGTAACAGGAGAATGTGTCCCTCAGTCGAACGGGGGGAGGGCGCAACCCCTCGCCATGTTATCCAAGTGATTTGTGAGCAGCTGTGACGCACGTGGAAGGTGTGTCGCACGTGGAAGGTGTTTGCTACTGGAGCGCGGGGGGTCCTGGGGGTGCAATTTCCCGGCGGGGACAAGGGGCAGAGACCCTCGCGGGAGTGGAGGGGGCGGAGCCGCCCAAAGACACTAAACATCCCATGAAAAAATTGCCGACATGAACAATACGGCCGATGTCCGGCCCAGTACTTGCTAACCGATTGTTGGCAACCAATGTTGGCCCAACATTGAAACAACGGTTCTGCCATTTTTCAGTCGACCCTCTTTTCGGAGCCCGGCATCCGACATCGAGCCGATGTGGAAACAGTACCGGCTAACGACCTAGGGCCGACTGTTGGCGTAGACGGAGAAGCCGACCGTGGGCCAATACTGTCTGCCGTTAATTGTCCTGCGTTCATTTCTAATCCCGGCAACCGGTACTATACCAATGTCGGGCCAGTATCGGCTGCCCCGGAGAGCCCACTGTTGGGGTGGACTACTGGAGCCGACCATGGGCCAATACTGTTCGCCAATAACTGTCCTACCCCTAGAAAATTTTGCCAATCCTCGAAATATGGCCAACGATGGCTGCAATTGTTAACTACCAAGCATTGAAATACATTGTGGACCTGAATGTGAGCCAATTGTACCACCGACGCTCAACCAACGTCTTCTTTCACCACCGCAAAAAATTTGAGTGCCGAAGATTGGTCGAGCATTGGTTAAAAATCAGCGATAGATCGTTGGTATTCGTTGTTTCTTCCATTCTGAGACCAACGTTAATTCTCAATATTAATCCAACTGTTGATTGAACATTGGTTATTTTGAAGTCACCAGCATTGGTCGAGCATCGGCTTCACATCGGCTATAGATCATGGATATTCATTGCTCCTTCCACTCTGGGGCCAACGCTAATTTTTAATATTAATTTAATTGTTGTTTGAGCGTTGAATATTTTGAAGTCACCAGCATTGATCGAGCATCGGCTTCACATCGGCTATAGATCGTTGATATTCGTTGCTTCTTCCACTGTAGGGCCAACACTAATTTTTAATATTAATTCAATTGTTGATTGAGCGTTGAATATTTTGAATTCACCAGCATTGGTCGAGCATCGGCTTCACATCGGGTATAGATCGTTGATATTCGTTGCTTCTTCCACTCTGGGGCCAACGCTAATTTTTAATATTAATTTAATTGTTGATTGAGCGTTGAATATTTTGAAGTCACCAGCATTGATCGAGCATCGGCTTCACATCGGCTATAGATCGTTGATATTCGTTGCTTCTTCCACTCTAGGGCCAACGCTAACTTTTAATATTAATTCAATTGCTGATTGAGCGTTGAATATTTTGAAGTCACCAGCATTGGTCGAGCATCGGCTTCACATCGGGTATAGACCGTTGATATTCGTTGCTTCTTCTACTCTGGGGCCAACGCTAATTTTTAATATTAATTCAATTGTTGACTGAGCGTTGAATATTTTGCAGTCACCAGCATTGGTCGAGCATCGGTTTAACATCGGCGATATATCATTGATATTCATTGCTTCTTCCACTCTGGGGACAACGCTAATATTTAGTATTAATTCAATTGTTGATTAAGCGTTGAATATTTTGTAAGCACCAGCATTAGCTTAAGATTGAGAGAAAACCGGCTCATGACCAACGATGAATATGCCCAATCGAGGCTTGCCCAACTTTCGATATCTACCGCCTTTCGGCGCCTGATGAAAACGTCGGACGAACAATGGCTAGGTCATTGGCCCGTATTCTTGAACAATTCGTTGACCAATATAGTTTTATAACCTGTTTTTCGATTGTGTACGTCTGCGTTATAAGAATATTTCCTGTATTATTTTTATCATTATCAGCAGTGGAAAAAATACGTGGCGTAATATATGTGCCATTTGTTATCTAATACCTACGCAGATTCTCAATATATCTAATATCAGCTAAAGTATATTTTGATATTATACGTGTTTCGTGTTGGACGAGTGTACGTGGAGGAATAACCTCCAAAACAAAATTATCACAATTAATACACGTCAATCATTTATTTATTTAAAAAATAAAATACAAGTTCGCGAATGAATACATAAACATAAATATGTCGAAAAAATACCACGGTGCGAAAAAACGTTCATTAGAGAAAGAACAAAAATATGAGGAAATTTTCGCGGGTGTATTAAGCAATTGTGAAGAAAGACAAAAATCTTGCGGTGACAAAAAAAAAGAAGAACCGAAGAAAGCGTTGGATATTCCACAAATTATTTCAGCTGATGATGTGATAGTAGCCCCATTCGAAATTTCAGATTGTAAAGAGTTCATCGATGACCAAGTAGTAAGAACTGATGAACACGACGGGATTGCATCTGGGAGTGAAAATTCTGAACAATCTGTCACTGTAAGTGACACCGACGACGTGCATGGTCCTACAACAAAAGAAAAATTAATAGCACTTGCCTTGAAACATGCAAACACATTAACGCATACTGTCTTGACAGACATTTTGCTATTTCCGAGGTCGGAAGGGTATGTAAATTTACCAAAAACTGCAAAATCTCTCTTAGGAGCTCAACAATGCACAAGCAATATTCAACCGATGCTGTCTAAAAAAGGCACTGCGAGACAGTACGTATATCTCGGCATAGAAAATGCTCTGAAAAAAAAAAATTGTGTCAAACATTTTCGATTCCTCCAAAATTAACGTTTTTATAAACGTGGATGGGGTTCAAATTTACCAAAGCTCGAGCTTGCAATTCTGGCCGATCATAATGAAAATTCACGATGAAGATTTCCAGAGCACACCTGCAGTAGTGGCTATCTATTCAGGGGACTCAAAGCCAAATTCTGTCATTGACTTCCTGAAAGACTTTATTTCAGAAGCAGAGAAATTGGAAACCCATGGAGTAACGATCGAGGGCAAAAAATATAAATTTCGAGTTGAGGCGATAATCTGCGATTCACCAGCTCGATCATGGATCAGATGCTCTAAATGTCCTGGTGGCTTTCATGCATGTGAACGGTGCACAGTAAAAGGTCTTACCATCAATAGAAGAAGAGTTTACCCTGAGCTTGATTGTCCAAAAAGAACTCAGCGCTCCTTCCGCTTGAAAAAAGATACTAATCATCATTTGCCTGATTTGTGTTCTCCACTGCTTTTACTGCCGAGATTTAACATTATTAAATCTATGCCACTAGACTCCATGCATCTTTTGTATTTGGGTGTCATGAAATTACTTCTCGATAAGTGGATTTCTCGAAACAGCCCTTGCCGGATAAAAAAATCACAGCTGCGTCTCCTCAAAGAGTTGATGGCTTCGCTTGAGAAAAATATCCCTTCAGAATTTCAGCGCAGAGTGTACAATACAGACGAAGTGTCAAGGTGGAAAGCTACCCAGTATCGCTTTTGTCTTTTGTACTGTGGAGCTGTAGTTTTTTCCTATATCCTCCCAGAAAATCAGTACAAGCACTTTCTTCTTCTGGTGGTCTCATGTAGAATACTCTGTAACAAAGAATGTGCTGTTAAATTTGCAGACTACGCAAACACGCTTTTACGACAATTTACACAATTTATGCCCACTCTGTATGGCATTGACTCTCAGATTATGAATGTTCATAATCTGATTCATATAGCAGAGGATGTAAAGAATTTCAAAACGCCCCTCACCGATATTTCAGCTTTCTGGGCAGAAAGCTACTTGGGAAGGTTGAAAAAACTTGTTCGCACCCCCAAAAATCCGTTGGCACAAGTTATCAACAGACTGGCAGAAATCGATTCGATGGAAAAAGTACGTCCACAATCAAGAAAAATCGTAAACAAAGTTGTAAAAAAACGTGACCAGATTAAAGAAATACACGGAAGAAATTGGATAATTACCTGTTCGTCACCAAATAATGTGTTCCTTCTCAGTAATGGCCAAATCATTTTTATAAATGATTTACACGCTGACAACGATGAATACTTTGCCACCGGTTATTTGACCAAAGAAACGAGAGATTTCTTTGTAGAGCCAGATTTATCTAGAAAGTTTGGATTATTCCAGATCATCGAGGTGCAGAAGGATACTTTGACGATACCACTCACGGAAATTGATACCAAATGTATTTTTTTCAAAGTTCGCGGTAACGATTACGCGGTAACTTTACTGCACGCGGGCGAAAAATAGTAGCGCCGCCAACCAGTGATGGCCAGTACTACACGTGCGTGAGGTGTTTCGATTGTATGTGTGTACCGGCAAACGCAACGAGCCCGCGCAAATTTCGGGAGGGACACTCGTGCAAGTTTGTGAGAGTGCGAGAGTGAAAAGAGAGCGAGAGCGAAAATAAATAATATAATTTTAAAAAAATCTGCAAAATAATAAGTGTACGCGTATAATAATAAATATTGTATAACCACAACGCCGGCGTGCCGGCAGGCAATTTGGGGTTACGGTCGCGAAGAGCCCGCGCAAATTTTGAGACACGTGCGAGATTGTAACAGTAAAAAATACATTTCTTAAATAAAATCTATAATACACTAAGAATAAATAAAGAAGGCATTAGAATAATAAGTTTTAGATTACAATAAAAGTCCGAAAAATAACATATTTAATCATAACTACCACGCTGGCGTGCCAGGCAATTTGAGGTTAGTATATACTTATGTTCCAAGGTCTAATAAACATTATTTCCGAACTTTATTTCCATTCTTTGGCTTTTTCGTTTTATTTATTTTTTTCAGGATGGAGCAAATTACAAGAAAATCTCAATTCGTGGTCATTGAGTTCGAGGAAAAGTGCGACGGGGAAGAGCCCAGCTTCGATGTAGTTCCCAGGTCGTGACTGATCGAAGAAGAGTCAACGATACAGTGTTTTTATCCGAAGAAGGGAACAATAAGCAAAATAAGGAAGTGGGCATCCGAAGAAAAGTCACCAGAGAAAAACTGGGGGATCTACCGAGTCGCGAGAATCGTCTGCGAAGCGAGTAAGTAATCATATTTTTTATTTAAGAGTATATTTTCATTTTTTTTCGCAATCAGCATCAAAGTGCTTAAATATAAAAAAAACCTTGGCGTGGGGATAGTTGCACTTGCGTTTGCACCAAGAGTGCACCAAGAGATAGGTGCTCCGCACCGAAACTCTTCGTGCTCAAAATATAAGATGCATGTGATACAAGCGTGTCTCTTCATATCTGTCAAGCGTAACTGCCTCGACATCAAATATAATTAAGAATAAATAATAAAGAAATAATTAATAATAATAACAAATGATAAATAATAAAGAAATAATATAAATAAAAATGAATAATTTTATTACTAAGAATCTCGACGCTATTTCTCTTGACGCACCAATTATTTATAATGTGCGTCTTTCCGTATGTTAATTTTTTTACAGAGAATTGGGAACAGGGCTTACGGCGGCTCAATAGGACCCTGGAACCACAGAAAAACTCGACAAACATCGACGACACAGAAATAGAGATTCAGAATACTCAGGAGTTTATCAGAATCATCAGCGAAGAAGAAATGTGCCAATCTCTGCGAATGCAGCAACCTCTTCCTCACATAGGAGACCAAACTTCAATAGACAATTTAATACTTGGTAAGTATTCTAGTGTTTCATATAGTATGCTAATTCATAACACGCAATTTTATACCATATTGCAGCAAATATTTATTACAATTTTTTTTTTCAGAGGACCCAACAGAAAACATCACGATCGTTCCAGAGCCAAACAATAATACCGGTATTTAACATTATTTAAAAATTCTAATTAACAAAAAACTACTTGAAGACCAAAAACTAGTACAAATACTTATAAATAATACTAACAAATTGGTATTGTCCACAGAAATACTGAAAGATTTCAACACTGCTTTGGAGGAAATGGAGGACCGCATCATCAAAGTAATAAAATCTCAGAAGCGATCTCTTCAATATGACATCGATAAAAAGATCAATGACTTGAAGTTCATGCTGTCCGGTTGTGCCAATCTGGGGACGGTCGACATCGTCAACAAAGAAAGTGATGTGCGAGCTCAACTCGGAGTCACCATGCCCATTAAAACACTCGAAGAATTTCTAGCCTTCAATGACGCCCTGGCAGTTTCGGCAGAAAAACGAGAGTCTTTGGTATGTATTTAACGTATTACTAACATAAATTTACTTCATTCAAGATTCCTTTAAAATTTAGTATGAAGGTTTTCTTGTCATCAAAAGTATAACAATATTCCCTCATGAAGACAAAATTGCTGACGTTTAGAATTTGAGATATTTAATTTCCAATCGTTCATTTTCCCTATCTAAACGCGTGTAAATTGAAGTCGTGTTTCATTTATAATAAGTTGTAAAAAAAATGTATTCAGGATTTTTTTTTGTCTATATAGCCAGAAAGACTATGGCTAAATTTTTTTGAGAAAAATCCTGAGAACATTTTTTTTGTAACTCATAAACGAAACTTGACTTCAATTTACACGCGTTTAGATTGGAAAACTTGAAAATTTGAAATTAAATATCTCAAATTCTAGACGTCGTAAAATTTTTCTTCATAGGGGAAAATTGTTAGTTTTTACATAAAGAACATTCATACACAATTTTGAAAGTATTCTAAATGAAGTAATTTTGTGATAGTTTCCTTTATTCGTTTCATATACATTTTTTTCTACTTTTTTATGACTGTTCTTTTTCAGAAAAAAATGATACGATTCGTGATTGGCGGTAATAGTAATTTCCGAACAGCTCTGAATCGAGCTTTACTAGCCATTTTGGAGAAGGAAGTGCAACTTTACTACAGCGGATGCGGTAGGCGAACGAAAAACCAGCCTGGAAAACTTCCTTTCATAAAAACTGTAGTTTTTATTTGCATAAAAGGTAAAATACAAATAAATTTACGAATTTCCCAATCTACTAACTTCACAATTGAATTTACTACCAATACTTGTTCGGTTTAACAATTTTACATTTGCAGATGTGTTCCTGTCAGGATTTGCCACCGATGTACCCAATATTCAAGCGCTGGTTTCCAACGTAAGCCGTTGGTTCGCAGGAGCAGGAGACAGAGATGGTGGCCGAGCCCTCCGCCTTTCTGTTCCGAATATGAACGAAGTAGAGAATCCCCGTCATCCTCGGCTGCAAGATCTTCAGAATGTTAACAACAATAATAATTAATAGGACTTACAGTGACAAGGCAAAAAATACGACTTAAGAGAAAGAGACTCGAAAAAAATGTTTTATTTTCACTCTTAAAAATGTTAAATTTTATTTAATTGCTTAATTTTAATTAAGAGAATTTTTTTAAGTTCACGTAATTACGGAAACATTTACTTATTAATTACTTACCGCCATGTCACTATAATGCGTTGCATTACCAAATACCTTTCTTTACAAAAATATTAAACTTCGTTTTAAGCTTATATGTTTATTGAAGAATTTGGGATAATTAGTGCCAAAAGCGTAAAAGTAACAAGGTAAAAAAAAACTTAAGAGAAAAAGACTCGAAAAATGTTTTATTTTCGTTTTTAAAAATGTTAATTTTTATTTAATTGTTTAATTTAAACTAAGAGATTTTTTCTTCAAGTTCACGTAATTACGGAAACACTTACTTACCATTTACTTACCGTCATGTCACTAATGCGTTGCATTACCCATTACTTTTCTTTACAAAAATATTAAACTTTGTTTAACTATTTAATTCAAGCAATTAGAGATTTCGTTTTAAGCTTACATGTTCATCGAAACATTTGTGATAATTATAATGATTATATTACTTGATACCAAAATAAAAGAATAGTTATTGCATTTTGGAATAATTTTTGTTATTTTTATAATTGGCAGATATTTTACATAGCAATTGGCGCGAGGATTAGCATAATTTGATAACGTTGTTCAATACAATGCTGGTTTATTAATGGCCAACTGTATTGTCAAGCGTTGGCCGATTAGAATTATTAACGCTGACTCGACTCTTGTTTAACCATTGGCGTGGTATAATCGTTGACCAATGTATTGACAACGGTTGGGCCGTGCCTATGGCCCCAGTACTGATTCAATCATGGCCCAGTAGAACTATCAAGCGTTGGAAGCCTGGCACATACAATTGGCATATTCCTGCACCATCGTTGTGCCAAGCGTACGACTTTTCTAGGGCAACCAGAAGTATCAAGCGTTGGCCCATTAGAATTATTAACGCTGGCCCGACTCTTGTTTAAACATTGGCATGGTATAATCGTTGACCGATGTATTGACAACGGTTGGGCCGTGCCTATGGCCCCAGTACTGATTCAATCATGGCCCAGTAGAAATATCAAGCGTTGGAAGCCTGGCACATACAATTGGCATATTCCTGCACCATCGTTGTGCCAAGCGTACGACTTTTCTAGGGACGTTCATGCGTAATCTCGGCATATCCCGTGAAAACTTTGCCGGCGCTTAAGATGCGGCCGACGCTTGGTACGATATTCAGCACCAACCACTAATACCCAGCGTTGGTCCTTTATACGGGCCAATGATTTGGCCATGATTCTGCCAGTGTTCATTTGAAGCATGGCAAACCAACGAACACCCAACCTTGGGCCAAATATCGATTGCCAACTGTCAGCCAACTATCGGGTCCCAGTGTTGGCCCTGGACGTGGGCCAATCGGTTGATCATGGGTTTGCCAGTCTCGAATTGAAGCTCGGCACATCATCGAAGAGCCAACGCTGGGCCAGTACTAATTAATGACCGTCGTCCAATTGTTGGGGCGACCGCAGGCCTTGAGTCTGAGCCAATCGTTTGACCGTGGTTTTGCCAATGCTTAGTTTTAGTATGGCAAACTGACGAATTGTCAATCCTGGCCCAACACTGGCTTTGAACGGTATAGTCCATACATATATATATGCAACGCCAGCGATTTGGCATTTTGGCGGGCCAACGTTTTTTTCCCGCGTGCTCACGACTCGTGCGGGTCATCGGTGCCTCGTGGATTATCATACCCGCATTTTTTATACGTGAAAATAATTTTGTTGTGCTTTTTTTTATTCAACGGCGTAAGTAATATCCTGGAGTAAAGTCGTGAGTTATTTTTTTCCACAAAATATAAAATGGATATTATTTATTTAGTTATTCTCACATAACCTTGCTGTTTGCTCTTATCCCGTGAAAAACGACGCAACCGACCCAACCTCGAGCCAGCGTCACGCCAATCATATTCTACCATTGGCCGATGAACGGCAGCACTGCCGGTTTAGTGTTGCGCCACGGTAGGAGTGATCTCTTCGGCCCAACGCTGGGATGTACGGTTGTCCGATAGTAGGCTTACCGAAAGGCCTACTATCGGACAACCGTACATGCCAGCGTTGGGCCGAAGAGATCACTCCTACCGTGGCGCAATACTAAACCGGTAGTACTGCCGTTCATCGGCCAATGGTAGAATATGATTGGCGTGACGCTGGCTCGAGGCTGGGTCGGTTGCGTCGTTTTTCACGGGTACCGCAATATGCCAATGTCGGGACAGTATCGACTAACGACGAAGAACCGACTGTTCGCGTGAATAGGTTGAACCAACCACGAGCCGGCATCACTCCACGTTACGTGTCTTATGAATTGCTCGCCAGTCGCCATTCGGTGTCATATCGATGCAGACCGCGAACAAAGAGTAGCGTCCATCGTCGGTTTTTCGTGCAACAGTAATTTTTTCCCTTATGCTCCTACCATATTCTCAATATGAATAAACAAAAGAGATATGATGAACTGAAAAAAGTGCGAAAAAAATTATGTTGGAATAAACTGTTATTGAAGCACGAAAAATGTGTCATGAATCAAGAGTCATGTTTGACAGAGAAAAAAATCATCGAAAATAATGTTAAAAAAGCGGAGTGTGAGAACACTCTTGAGTATGTGGAAGAAATTATTGAACACGGGGACGAAAAAATGATGAAAATGAACAACTAAAAAATTGTTACACGAGTGACCGATAATGCCCTGAGTTGTATCGGTCGATACTCGGGGCATTATCGTACCACTGTTTGTTATGGACTGGACCAAAGTTGGTACGATATTGGCTTGAACTTGGGCCAATGTTGGCACAGGCGTCGGGCTTAATACCAACGATGGCATAGTCTTGGGCCGACCTTGGCACGAGCGACAGCACCAACGCTGGTACGATATTGCCTGTAACTTGTGCCAACCTTGGCACTACCGTCGGGCCGGTGTTGAGTCCAACGTCGGTACGATATCGGTAGCCTGCCTTGGCCCGAGGATATCATTCCGACAACGGTCCATTAATGGACCGACATTCATGCCAGAGAACGGCCAACCATACAGGAGAGTTGGCGCATTACTGGGCCAATGTCGGACCAGTTGTACATTTTTTCATGGGATAGTTTTTAAATGTACATTCGAATGAATAAGTCGACGTCATTAATTCGGATGTATTAATGTTTTATTTGTAAAGATAATTTGGCGAAAATATGCATAATATTTAGCTGACTTATTCATTGCATGTAATTCCTAGATTTTTTACACTTTGTCGGGGGTATTTTTTCCGGGATTCGTTTGGGTTTTTCGTGTTGTTTGGGTTGTTTGGGTCTTCATGTGTTTGGGTTGTTTGGGTTTTAATGAGCTTGTTTGGGTTTGGAAAACAAACCATAACAAACCCACACGCACACAGGCACACGCGAAAACGGACTTTTTTCAATTGCTCGATTTTTTTATCACCAAAAATCGACCTTATTTGATCGAAAATCGATTTTTTTACTCTTGAAAAAGTGTTCTTCTGGTCAAAACGACAATGTTACGTGGTCAAAATTTGGCGCCCCAGATATCGTAGTACTGCCTTCGGCCACTTACAAAATTCGATTTTCTTTCGAATAGATTACTCCAATATCAACACTTAGTGGCATAGCCCTTTCGATTTTGCAGATGTTTCAGCCTCGTTAGCATATGTGAAACAATTTTTTTTTCTTCAACACAGCACTTATTTATAGCTTCCTGTAGCCTTGTTTTCAATTCTTCTTTTGTGAGTATCGGCGTCAATCTCATTCTTGGGTATAATATATCTTACAGATTTTAGAGGGCTGTTCAGTCACGGGATTGAGGTGGAGGATGGAAAGCTTCTAGACAAGTATGCAGTTTCGTACAAATATGCAATTTCGTACAATTCGTGCTTTATGCTTGGGATCAATGTATTGATAAAATTGAAAAGTTTTTTCGATCCCCATCTGCACAGTACTTGGCATTAAATGTTCTTCTAGTAAAACCAAGTACTCATTTTTGTCCATCATACCTTCAATAAAAAGTATTTTTCCCATCCCAGTAGTTGATATACAACCACGGACAAGCAAACGAAAAACTTTTTTCCAAACACGCCTTTATTTTTTTTTCACTATTTTTTAATTTTCCCTCGTACTTGACTGCTAAAACTAATATAATTAACGAAAATATTTCACTCTTTAGTTCCGGGATTAAATTTACGATAGCTCTACTGCGTGCCGCGGAGAGGGTTGACTAAAAACCGGTAATGTTGTATCGACCCGTGCACCACTAGTTTGCATTCCTTTGACAAATAATTTTTTTGTTACATACTTCAATATATACCTTATGAAGCCTAAAAGTTCTGTTGATCATGTTTTTTACTTCTACCTTTAAAAACAATTCCAAAGAAAACGTTCAAAAATGAGGAGAGACAGTGGTGTCAAACATAGCACGCAAATTTTCTTTGGGTCCAACGCTGCATTACTCTTCCGCTACACCGTAGCTCGTATATGGGACCCAAAAAGATTGAATTTGTTCTCTTCACAAAAGATAACATTATCCCATCATGTTTCATCCGTGCTATTCAATTCTTTTAAGCATTGTACTCGCTTCCGTCTATTCGTCTCGTTTATAAATGGATTTTTCCTAACTACTCGGCCCCTGTAATCATTTTGTTTTAACGTGCGTCAGATCGTTTGGGGGCGTACATTTTTCCGGTCTCTTGAGTAGCCTCAGTCGCTAATTTAGGAGCACTTAATCTTCGATTTTCCTGGATTTTTCTCACAACTCGCTTGCGTTTTCTTATATTTAATATTCGGGGCCGACTAATTTGTGGTGTAGATTAAATGCGATCTTCTTTATTGAACCTCTTCACTTTGTCCGCAACAGTAGGTTTACTTGACTCTAATAGCGCTCTTATTTCGCGATAGGATTTTTCCTTTTCGATATGAAAGAGCACGAGTTGCCTCATATAAAAAAAGTCTTCTTGTTTTTGCGACCCATTTTCGTCAAAGCTGATGCTGAATGTAGAAAACCGTTTTCCAGGCTCATAACAGGCATACTTGGTTTGTAACCTTTAATTTGACCCCGAGTCCTGCCCATGAAAAAATTGCCGACACGAACAATACGGCCGATGTCCGGCCCAGTACTGGCTAACCGATTGTTGGCAACCAATGTTGGCCTAACATTGAAACAACGGTTCTGCCATTTTTCAGTCGACCCTCTTTTCGGAGCCCGGCATCCGACATCAAGCCGATGTGGGGACAGTACCGGTTAACGACCTAGGGCCGACTGTTGGCGTAGACAGTGAAGCCGCCCGTGGGCCAATACTGTCTGCCGTTAATTGTCCTGCGTTCATTTCTAATCCCGGCAACCGGTACTATACCAATATCCGGCCAGCCGGCTGCCCCGGAGAGCCGACTGTTGGGGTGGACTACTGGAGCCCACCATGGGCTAATACTGTTCGCCAATAACTGTCCTACGTTCATACGTAATCTCGGCATACCGCAATATGCCAATGTCGGGACAGTATCGACTAACGACGAAGAACCGACTGTTCGCGTAAATAGGTTGAACCGATCACGAGCCGGCATCACTCCCCGTTACGTGTCTTATGAATTGCTCGCCAGTCGCCATTCAGTGGCGTATCGACGCAGACCGCGAACAAAGAGTAGCGTCCATCGTCGCTTTTTCGTGCAACAGTAATTTTTTCCCTCATGCTCCTACCGTATTCACAATATGAATAAACAAAAGAGATATGATAAAGTGAAAAAAGAGCGAAAAAAATTATGTTGGAATAAACTGTTATTGAAGCACGAAAAATGTGTCATGAATCAAGAGTCATGTTTGACAGAGAAAAAAATCCTCGAAAATAATGTTAAAAAAGCGGTGTGTGAGAACACTCTTGAGTGTGTGGAAGAAATTATTGAACACGGAGACGACAAAAATGATGAAAATGAACTAAAAAATTGTAACACGAGTGACCGATAATGCCCTGAGTTGTATCGGTCGATACTCGGGGCATTATCGTACCACTGTTGGTTATGGACTGGACCAAAGTTGGTACGATATTGACTTGAACTTGGGCCAATGTTGGCACAGGCGTCGGGCCGCTCTTAATACCAAAGATGGCATAGTCTTGGGCCGACCTTAGCACGAGCGTCAGCACCAACGCTAGTACGATATTGGCTGTAACTTGGGCCAACCTTGGCACTACTGTCGGGCCGGTGTCGAGTCCAACGTCGGTACGATACCGGTAGCCAGCCTTGGCCCGAGGATATCATTCCGACAACGATCCATTAATGGACCGACATTCATGCCAGAGAACGGCCAATCATACAGGAGAGTTGGCGCACTACTGGACCAATGTCGGACCAGTTGTACATTTTTTCATGGGTGGTTTCATACGGAACCTAACAAGAAAATGGGACTTTCTACGATTCAATACTTACGAAAATGTTAATCAATTTGATGTTCCCATTAACTACAATAAAGAACTCATAAGACGCCATTTTCAAAATATTTTTACATTCATGAAGAATGACACAAAAATCAACTAATTTAAATATACTGACGTTCTCGAATATTTTTGTTACTCTCTGTACGTGCATATATACGACATATTAATGAAGCATTATTAACCCTTACTTACCACCGTGGTGTTCGTAACAGCCCCAACACTTTTTCTCTTGTGCGAGATGTATTGATGATCTGTAATCTACAGATGTGTATTCTACCCCTGTTCATTATCGTTGAATTTCAGGAATAATCAAATCATCAAGCAAGATGAATATTTATTTGAATATGGGATGTTTTCTAAGTACTGCTTTTATTTAACAATTTCGAATTTTGCAATGAAAATAGTTTTTACGAATTATCGTCTTACATTAATGATAGCTTGAAGATATATATATACTTCAGTCAAAATGGGGCTACTGAAATATGGAAAGTTGTGTATTTGTGATATGTACGCCAGAGCATTACAAACGCAGTCTTCAGTGGTGCAAAATTAAAAGGATAATCAGAAGACAATAGGTACATACGGACATCATGAGGGCTATTTCCATCGAAACTATTGTAACGATCCGTATTTGTGCGCATTTGAATGAGACAATAACGCTGCCTTGCCTATTAATTTAAAAAAAGACGAGAACAAACAACCTTTCTAATTTTTATTTCATCTTTATAACCTTGAGCAATTATAAAACGTATATAATTGAATCTAAGTTCCAGAGACATTAAATACTTAAATTTAATTCCAAATTGTGTTTCGGTGAAACAGACACGTGCGGTAGGTTCAAACGCAGTCAAAAGAAGTACTTGAAGTGGGTCAGGTAGGAGAATGAGTTTTTGTGCAAGAGGTAGCCCTTGCCACTCACAAAGTAAGAGCAGAAAAGTTGATTTGAGTGACATTTCAAGACTCATAGTAGAACTTCTAGCATTAAGTAGCCTCAAGTGTGGCTTGAATGAAGTCAAGGGCGTTCCAATTAGGCGGAAAATTTCCCCTTGAGACGTTTCAACGGAGTCCTTTGAAGTCCCCCCCTCCCCCAAACTGCGAGTATTATCACGTCTTATGCCAGCTGAATGAGCAATTAATACAAATCAACTGAAGCATCAGCGGAGCAGAAAAAAGGTGTACGGTTCCCTTGTGCGCCATCAAAAGCCAGTGTTTCTTCTGAGACTGTGCAATAAACTACAGATGAAAGATATAGCGAGAAAGCGCAATATATTGAAGCCTCCAACCAGAACAGTGACAATCAAAGCATTTATATGCTAGAATATACGACTGCGGAGTTCACATAAACTCTATATAGGCATGCTCTTACTTCGCACCGAGATAGGATGGACAGTAAAATTGATATGCTTCACCGGAAGTAGAAAGAAAACACTAGAGGAGCCGAGGAATGGTTTAAAAAAGTATATTGAGGGAACGAAGACGAAACTGGGAAAAGGTGGAATAGTTGTGATGGATGGGGTTTAAAAGATTTATTGGCGAAGAGAGACCCACCAAGCGTAGAGTATAAACCGGAGGTGGTAGCAGGGCGATATAACTTAAAACAGAGTAACTACTCGGTGTACGCCGCCCCTGTATAAAAACTCCGAATCTATGTGATCGTACATGAACAAACGGGGTCACCTTCGGCAGTCTTCGCAGTGTGCAAATTTCATTTACACGCAGGCGGAATATTTTTCAAAATTGACTCACTGTAAGTGTTGACATTCCACGGCCAAAAGACAGCCGAATTCGATGACTTTGCGTTGAATTGTTCTTGTTTGTAATGATTTCTCGTCATTTCTGTCGATGTGCCTAACAAGGAGCATCACTTATGCATCCGTTTTCTTTTTTCTCGAAACTTATATATATGTGTGTATATATATATGATAAAGCATTGAAAACTATTGGACACGTATTATTTTTTATCGACGGAAAAACGGCTTCAAGAAGGGAAACCACCCTTCAAAGAATGGCGTACCAGCCCTTAACATTTTTCCGATGCTTATGTATAAGTAGTTGAACATTGAATCGCTTTACATTAGATGGATTTTGGCTTTGGTTCATTCAGATCGATAGACTGCTTGTGGATGAAACTATCGACACGCCATTCTTTGAGGGGCGGTTTTCCACCTTAAAACCGGTTTTCCGCCGAAAAAATAAATACGTGTCTAATTTTTAACGCTATATCGTGTATATGAATTACAACAAAAACGAAGGCGGACACTTAAATGATGTTCCTTGTAAGTCACAGGTTGTTCACCTATTTTGCATTCAACGAATAAAATTTCGTTATTATTTGATGAAATTAGCCGGTGTCTTTTTCCATTGCTGTTACGATATTTAACGTATTATGACATTTACAAGGTAAGTAAAAAGTACATAAGCGTACTATGTATTTGAAATCGTTTTTGGGAGAATGCATTCCGACGCCAAGAATATCAACTCTGCCGAAGTGAACCCTGCCGGTGACGCAAGATGCGAGAACGCCGATGGTTCGAAGGCCCCAACTGCCTCGGCACCTCACGTGTATTGCGAATTTCCGATTCGTTCAGTTCACTTCAACAAAAATTCAATTTTGGCCGATGCAGCGAAAAACTCTGGCGTCGATTTAAAGTGAAGAAATCAGCTACCCGTAACAACTTTAAAACATGAAAATACGAGAAATTGCATGTTTTTCCTTGTTTTGTTTTTCTTGGTGAACTCGAGATTCTTATTCAACAACAGGGGAGGGCTTAGCACTCTGTAATTCTTTATTTTTTCCTAGATGACGTTAATTCCTATTATTTATGGATAATGCCTTCGCGGTTTTGCAATAACGAATGAGTTCAAAGGTCACTCCAGTTCACTCGATATAGCTGCATTATAACTTCCCAACTAAATAACTCGTTGATGCAATTTCAATGAAATTCAAGAGAAAATCGATACTGCCCATCGTTTTGCGAATTCGAAAGAGGTGTTGAAAGAAAAAAGTTGGCTACGTGACCGAAGAAAAACTATGATGTATACAGACAGGTGTACAATAGGGATATTCGGAGGATCGGGACACCTCAAAATGAGTTAACTGTCGGAAAGACTAGCTAGATCGACAGAGCTAATTTGGCTGAGTGGTCGGACCACGCGGAGAAGGCTTAGCGATCAATATACTTCGCATCCGGACTGTAATTGCAGCCACTTCGACCGTAGACACGAGGGCTCGAACAAGGAAAATAATGCAGTAAATGGAGAGAGGCGATACTTTGATTTAAGGGGTCTTCTCATTTTAGTCGCCAAAAAAGCCTATTGTCGTGAATTTTTTTGATACTCTTTTATTGTAGATACTGATGCAAGCGTTGTTAAACTTAATAAATACATTTTTGAAATCCATTTTTTTTAATATTTATTTAAGTCACTATTTATAGACGAAAATGGTAGATTAAAAAATGTCCTAAGAAATTGTAGGTCTGCACTGTTAATGAAATCCCGGAGATGGATCGTTCGAAACAAGAAAAATCAAGCGGTTTTAGATTCAGTATGTTTAATGGCTAAGCGCGAATTATCCGGACTATATCCAGCTCCGTATTCGGACTGTAATTGCAGCCACTTCGACCGTAGACACGAGGGCTCGAACAAGGAAAATAATGCCGTAAATCGAGAGAGAGGAGTCTTTGATTTAAGAGGTCTTCTCATTTTAGTCGCCAAAAAAGGCTATCGTCGTGAATTTTTTTGATACTCTTTTATTGTAGAAACTGATGCAAGCGTTGTTAAACTTAATAAATACATTTTCGAAATCCATTTTTTTAAATATCTATTTAAGTCTCTATTTATAGACGAAAATGGTTAAAAAATGTCCTAAGAAATTGTAGGTCTGCGCTGTTAATGAAATCCCCGAGATGGATCGTTCGAAACAAAAAAAATCAAGCGGTTTTAGATTCAGTATGTTAATGGCTAAGCGCGAATCATACGATTTTTTATTTATGCAAAATTAACAAAAGGGCGAACATTTTTCGAAAAAACAAAAAAAAACGTGTTTTTTCAGTTTTCGGCAAAAAAAAATAGTAAATATAAAAAAAAAGATGTAATCCTTGTGGTTAAGATTTCATTAGGATCGGTGCAGTAGCTTCGAAGATTTAATCGACAAGCCGTCGAAAACGTTGTTTCGAGAAAAACGCGTTTCAAATTTGTTTGAGTTACTTAAATGCATAAAAAAAACGTTTTTAATGTATATCGAAAGTGTATTTATTAAATGTAACAACTTTTATATCAATATCTATAATATAAACCTATCAAAACAATTCATGAAAATATCCTTTTTAGCGGCTAAAGTGAAAAGACCCCTTAAAGATACGACAGAGCCTATCCTTTTAACTTCTTTCTTCTCCCAAAATTTCAGCCTACGGTGAAATAATCTTCAATCTACGAATTTAATTATCAACAAACGGTCGAATATTGTTTAGTTTGAAAATATTGCAAATTTGGGAGTAACTAAAAATTGCCAAATCTTAATACTCGCAAAATATAACGATCGGACGACGAATTAGACCGCGGGCATAACGAATTTCGTTTTAAACACCGACAACAAAACAACAATGTCGAAATCATCGAGATTGAAAATTTTGGTGATTACAAAAGATAAGGTACTTCAAGTTTGGAAAAAACTCCATGTCTCCAAAACAAATGTCAAGCGTCCACATGTCGCGGACATTTTTTTTCACAAACTTATCCTGGAGCCACCCTTCGAAAATAGCTTGACAGTTATAGCCTGATTTGCAATGTGCACGCCGTATATTACGGCTAATGCCAGTGCGATGCAGAGTGTAGTAAGAATTAGGGCTTGGTGAATCGACAGCTGTCCATTACCTGTCACGAAGCTCGTATCAAGATGGGCGCACGAATCTACAATTGAATTCAGATTTTACGAGCGTGACATTCTGTTGAAAATCGTATTTGTATCAGGGGCAAAATCGATAACCGATAATTTATCCGGGTTCGTTCTACTCTGCGTACTTGAACAAATCGCTGCAGGACAACAGGGGATCTTGTAATGTATTGTATAGAATTATGTTTGCCGACGGAATCATACTGATGCCTTGGTTATTGCAATTTATCCCGGCACGAGGAATTCACGGACTCGAAAATTCTGTAATAATTTGCCAATTAATCGTCGCTTATTCAGAGAGTAATTTACCGCGCCGAATGAGATTTTGCATTTGGTATGAGGATTCATCGTTAGGATGCATGGACAACGTTCCAGAGAAACCGTTAATTAATTTTCGCAACAATGTGTTAACATCTAATATGTAATCACGTTGAAACGTGCTTGAACGTGAGGTTTGTTTGTCTCGTGGAATTATACGGGGTGTTCCAGAACTAAATGCGTTATCTGAAATGGGGGGTGAGGGGTGAAATTCTGAGTCGATTGATATAAGCATGTGTGGGTCTCGGATCAACCACTGAACTATCATTCATTTTTAAACGCGGGCCAATAAGGTGCGCCAATGAGCCAGCGTATCGCTCACCGACGTACGGCAGCTCATCGAGGGCACCTGATTGGCCCGCTTTTAAAAATTAATAATAATTCGGGGCTTGATCCGAGATCCACACATGCCTATATCAATCGACTCAGAATTTGACCCCCAACCCCCCATTTCAGAGAACGCATTTAGTTCTGAGACACCCTGTATACGTACAAAAAAGTTAACGAAAATGAAAAAAAATGAGGGATCGAGATTTTGACTGAGCCAACACGTTTTACATCGGGAAAGAGTACAGAGCGCTTATGAACGGTACAACGATGACTTTTCGCGTGAAAATTAACACGCAAAGCGGGACGCGCATTGTAATGCATAATTTATTTAATGAATTATTCATCTCTCATTGGTCGGACTCTCGTTACTGGTAGTTTTATCATAATCCACATTTATATTGCATTTCTGCTCACACAAGTTTCTCAATTTGCTTGGTTCTTCCAATTCGTTTTTAACAACATGAGCAAGTTTGCAGCTACCTCTCGTCTACCTCGTGATTACTGATAACACTCATGTTGAAGTTTCCATCATTAGAATGCAACAGGAATAATTATTTTGGGCCCTAATTTCTTTGACTGATTTTGGGTACGAAAATAACTCGTACATTTTTACATATCCTTATCTTTACATATCTTTACTACCTCAATCTGAGAAGAACGGTTTTGGATAATAATCCTAATATGGAAAACAAACAATTACGTACGTGCGCGCGTGTGTGTGTTCGTGAGCAAAAAATAATTACTTCTGGCTGAAATGTGTATGTTCAATTTGTACGGTTACAAACATTGCTCTAATATTTTAAGTATACTTGTATTTTAATTCCCAAGGTCGAATAAAGCTTGTCTGTTGCTTGTAGAGCTTTAATGATGATTTTCTTTTTTTTTTTTTTGGTTCTCAGTTGGATTCATTTGCATGAGGTGATTTATCTGGTTACTTTTCTGCTCCAAGATTCCACCGCTTTCCGTGTCGATTCTTCTTCTTTAATGTAGAATGACAATTCAGTAGTGTCGCTTGTGTATGGTCGGTCACGAGGAAATCGAAGCTGCCTGATGGAATACGATCAAAAAGCAAAAAAAAATCCAACTAATGTATCGATGTGATGAACATCGTCAGTGCGGCATTCAAATCGAACAGCTCTTGTGGAAATAAAATCCAATTACCGGATACAGAGCGGGCACTACTTGCACCCGTGTTTGCTTCCATCGGACGCGGAAAGCTTAAGCTAATTTCGGATCGTCGTAGCAACAAGTAGTTGCGACAGTTTTTGCCAAACGTTCTGATATCTTTTTTATGTAATTTTTCATGTACTTCATGAAATCTTAAGAATTTCGCGTGTAAATATTTTCTCTACATTTATAAACGGAAGAGTTTGTCCGTTTGTCTGTACCCGATAAACTTCGGAGCCAATGGTCCGATTTGGATGCGGTTTTCACAAGTGTATAGTGTGTTTCCCGGTGATCATCACGGTAGGTTATCGGAAGGGTTGAGCAGTTAAGGGGGGAGATACCTTTGGGCGAGGGAAGCTTTTGCTGACTTTTATTATTTTTTTTTAAGGGAAGATATTTTCACCATTTCTGAGACCCAGATATGTTTCATTACCACTTTTGGCTGTTACCTGATATTTTTTTGTATTGATCTTTGAAAATCTTTACGGCCTTCTAAACTGTACTTCCAAAATTGGCGGTACGTGTAGCTAACAAACTAATCGACCGATTCTGAAGAAATTTCTTATAAATCGTTCTAACCTTATTATCTAAAACATGACCCTAAATGTTTTTGGATATGAAAAAGAATAAGTATTTTTTTTTCGCAAAATGTAGCCATTTTTTCGGAAAGTTGTGATGAACTTGAATGAAAAAAGCTTGGTTCAAAGCGTACCATTTCATAGATTTATAAGATTTCTGACTTTCTCTTGGTTCATATATTCCGTCTGTGTTGAGGAAAGAAAAAGCCTCGTTGGATTTTTTCAAATTGAACACGCCGACGCTCCGTGCCATTCCGTCTCACAACATCCAACACAACCCGTTTAGGAGACTGTTCCATTCCTCCGCTATGTTTAAACATTTATGGAAAAATAACATGTAACAACCCAAAGTAGTTGTAAAACATAGCATAAGTCTCAAAAATGGTGAAGAAATCCAGCATTGGAAAATCAAATTCTGAAAATTGGTTATTTTTTCTTTGATTAAAGATATCTCGCCCCTTAACAAAAATGTGAGACGTGCAGTAAGAAAATTGAGCGCAAAAACATGAGAAGCCCGATACGGCACCTAGTATCAGATGATTGAATTAATATTTGAGTAATTCAATGTGGTACTGTTGCGAAAGTGAATGCAGGCTTACAATGTCAAAGTAATCAGTAATACGATGCAAAGCTTCTCCGATAACGTAAGCATTTCTGCAATTTTGACGCCACCTTGCTCACCTTACGCCGATTCACCATTCCGCGTCAAGTATTAAGGCAGTATTGTTGTCCAGATATTTGAAAAAAGCGTTTTTTTATTTATTTGGTTTTATTATCCTACAGACCTTTCTGAATACGTCTCTGAGAATCGTTCAAAGATGCTCATAAAATTAGCCGCGTTAGAAATGATTAGTCGCACGGGGATCACAGTCGAAATGCAGCAACATTAAACGTGTTTTTCTCGAATTTATTTTTTTCACGTCAGCAACGACGATATCTCGATAGCTAATTAAACGATTGAGCTCACATTTGGCATACACCTTCAGCAGATCGTTTTTGAACATTGCTAGCAGTATCGATTTAAAATAAATGTGTTAATATAAAATTCGTGGAATGGTCAGAAAAATTGGAAAAATTAATGATCAAAGTTTAGCATGCGGCCATTTTTCAAATTTGTTTTCGCTGAATATGGTACCAAGCATTACAACGCTGGTAGAGATTAAGAAAATGTTTGGTTTTTTCCAGACTTACACAACGTCCATAATGCTGGTCACCAAGTGAGGGCGTTTTCCGCACACCATTGTCAACAAACATACAAAAGGACATGATAATCATTTTTTTATTACTTCGTAGGTATTCTCAAAACATCAATGAATATGTGTATGCATTTTTATTAGTTATTCTATTCTAAAAATCACCTCCCAAACAGGGCTCCAGATAACAATACTGCCTTCAGCTGTAAACCGTTGCAGGAAATACGCGTCTCTGCTCAACCGTAAATAGTTAATAGGCTATGGACTTTCTAGGAGGCTATGGAGTCAGGATAATGTGAGAACGCTTATACATCAGATATTTCACGGAAAAAAAATGATTTTTGGTCGAGTGCCAAAGCGTTTCGATTCTCGTAGCAAATATATCTCTCAAATACAGTGATAAATTATTTCTTACTTGTATATCGCAAGTTTTGTGCACCGGAGAACGTTTGGTCTAAAATTCTGAAGATGAAAGACAAAACAAAGTTGGCTCTTAAGCACGTCGCAATATATTTTTCTCGTCCCATTTTTCATTGCTACAGTGTTGGAAATAAGCGCGTTAAAATTCGTAGTAGAAATCCCCTAAAAAGATTTTTGGAGACGCATCATATTTTTTGAGATATCGATTATCGAACGTTATTTTTTTACTGCGACCCTACTATATATATATATATATAGCTAACAGGCTCAGTTCTGGCTATACCTATATTAAGAACTTTAAAAAAGTAAAAAACGATTGCCAAGGAATAGAAAAATAATCCCGTCAAAAACATTATCCCTTGTTTTGACTTATTAAAACACTGCCATTTACCTTATAATTATTTTTTATTTTGATTTAAGTAATGGTTTTAATCTACTTTTTAAATTAATAAAATGTACCAAAAATAGTGAAATAACATTTTTTAACTAGCCAAGCTAGTTCACTAAAAATGTTGTACACAAAACTGTTAAACCTTGGGAATTATATTTTTCTTAATATTTTATTTGATATCGATAAAATTAATATCACCATTATATAACAGTACAACATACTCACCACATAAGTACACTGGGAATGCTGTGCAACGACTTGGCGTGCATGGTTAAGAAAAAAAGCTCGGCGAAGGATCTTGTCCTCTCCACTACTCAACTCTCAAGTTAAAAATATATTCAACTGCCAGGTGCAGGCTTACAGACTAACAGATATAGACATTGACACATTTATATTGCTCGGTATACAGAAGCAAATTCTTCAATTTTTCTCACATCAACTGAAGGCAATTAAAAATGTATATCCATGGGAATATATATATTTGATTGCTTTCGTTTGATGTGAGAAAAAGTCGTAGACTGGCTTCTCTATATCTAGAAGCTTAAGGTTTTCGATGTCTCCCATTGCTGCAAAGAAGTCCATGCTTTTGGCTTCGCAGTCTCTAAAGATATAAAATAATGATTGTCTTTAGTTAATGTAAGACAAACACATATTTTTGGCTTTCCAGTGCCCAATGATATAAACATTTTATGACTTGTCTTACATTAACTAAAAGCAATGAACATTTTATATCTTTAGAGACTGCCAAGCGCAAAACATGGATTTCTTGGCAGCGATCAGAGACAATGAAAAATGTAAGTTACTGTAAGACAAACGATCAAATGTCTATATATTTAGGCAACGGGAAACCGAGAATATGTACTTGTCTTACGTTAACTAAAAATAATCAACATTCTATACATTTAAAGTATTATTCAAAGTTAAAAAATTACAGATAAAATCCCATCTTTGTGTATTCGTTAGTGCGGCAAACCTTTTTTTTAATTCTCTTGATATGTTTTTTTGATTGATTTTTTTTTAAGTCTCTTGATATGTTATCGCGCTCTCCGCTGTGTCAATCTTCGTCATAAAAAAAAAATACAAAATTTTAAAAATATTAAAATCTTTAGAAAAACCTCCAAAAATCATAAACTATAGAAAACAAAATAAACCCCAAAAAATATAAAACTAATGAATGTTCTATAAAAATCTATTAGACCTCGAAAAAATGAACTGTGAGGAAACAAAAAATGAATCTATGATGCTCCGCCGTTAGATCACTATCCGCCGTTCCCCACAGCTAAACCTCAACGCTCATCTAACCCTGATCTCCTTTCCTAGGAACGCTCGACTACAACTTCTTCTTTGGCTCTTCGTCCCTTCGTCACTGGTCCCACACGCCTCCCCGTGAAAGAATTCAGCCAGAGCTTTGACTAGGCCTCGATTATTTTTCCCTTACTCTGCAAGGGTCCTAACATGGCAGTCAACCAGGTTGGAAGTGCGTTTCAGCCCTCAAAAATCGAGTTCCGCAGATATAAAAAAAAAAAAGTGTCACCTATTTTTACCCATCCTACAAACATTCCAAATTTCATCGAAATCGGAGAAATCGACCTCGCAACTTTTACTTGTAGGTGACACCTCGCGCATCCTTACGAACTATCCATATTTAATATATATAAAATATATCCATATATAAAACATACATATTTTTCACCCCAGACACATTTTATAAAAACATTGTTTGAGGAGATCAGAGCAAAATGTATCATTCAAAACAATTCCTCAATTCGATTTTCAAATCAAATCGATAATTACATAAGGTAGCTACTTGAATATACTTTGACTCCACAATAAATAGTTGAACATTGCAAAAAATGAACAATGAAAATAATAATAATTAAAAAACGGTAGCGCTGAGAATGGAACCTAACCCAGCGGAGTGGGAAGCGACTGTGCGCTTGACCACTCCGCTAAGCCACTGAGGTCGAAAAGGTTGAAAAGATGCTTTATCCCATGCCATAAATGGTACAGTTTATGAAAGCGTTATAATAGTAACCGTTTGCGAGAGATTTTGCATCGGGTAGCACGGATTGGTATGTAAAAAATTCAGTGTAAAACTCGCGGTTCAGCTTCCATGATTCTCTGGACCATATGTCCGCTTATATTACCGTTTTTCATCCGAGAGCGAGATAGGTAGTCTCGCGGGTTACTAAATGTTTGATACTCGTACGAATGTGCGCATGCACGTGTCATATGGCATACGTCATAATTCGTGTGCTATGGTCTCTATGGACCGCATCCAGTTGACGGAGCTTGCGAAATTATTCAGCACCGGTACAAATATAGTTATAACATTTAATTATTAAAGACGCGAGCCGTTGTTTGATTACTCTTTATGATTCCTTTTTTCACCCGCATTCTGTACCTTTAACTGCCTAAATGAGCCAATATTCGCGATTGCAAAATGAACTAGTATTATATTTCATTATTGTTTTATTGTCAGTTTTTCACCTGTATTTCGTACCTGCAACTGCCGGCATTACCTGATGTTCAAAATTGCAACATAAATAGTTAGAACAGTTCTCTCTAAGACAGAACAAATGTTAATCTTAAAGAGAAATGTACTTTTCGGTTCTTCAAAATGACGAATGTTTGGTGCACAATGAAAATGACCAATGCCTATTTTTTGTTGTTGAATTGCCGAGTTCCAGACAACGTTGAAAAATTACTTATACCACCTATTTTTGTGTGAGGCGAGGGCTTATCGATCCACAGGTCCATCAGTTCACCGGTAAACAGTTTTAGATATTCTTTGCGAACTCTCATGGCTTGGCAACTCCTGTGATATTGCGTCGACATCGGGAATAACAATTTGCCGAAAAAAGTTTGGAGACGCAGTATCGTGTACGGAACATTACGGGACAGCAGGATAGTGATAATCTACTTTTTACGTATATAGTGATAAAAACGAATTTATCGAAAAAGAATTCGTGTACGTCGCGACGACGTAAAATTTCGAGAAAAATGTTTGAAGTATATACGAGCCGGAGAATCCAGGGAAACTTGCACCCTCTAGAAACTGCGTGGAAAGTCTGTTGAAACCATAAAAGTGGAGTATAAAATCGACACGCAAAGAAGCACAAAAGATTCATGAGATCCTTGAAGTTTCGACCAAACTTTTGAGCAAGAATGTACACGCCGAGGATTCTTAAGGACTGCAAACAAGTCTCTTCCAAGCATCATCACCAGCGACTCACCACTCCCCTACGTTCGTTCTTAGCATTATTACTCTGACTGTTATCACGGAAATTATGAGAGTCAAGGAGCACAAGTTCGTTTGGTGGTCGTGATGCAGATATTCCGCAGCTCGGCTCATATCAATGGCTCTTAATACCGCGGACTAAATAAATTTCATCTGCCTGGGATTCAGGCTTGAACTAAAGAACCTTACCTAGGAAACGTCAAACTAATTAGACGGGCTTATATACTTCCTAGTCGAATTGATAAGGCTCTATAGAAAACTTGAACCAAACAGACTCCGAGCAAGCTTTGGTAAACCTGATCCGAGTCTGCTGAATTTTCATCCTAATGAAAGTCGGCATTCTATTTCACAAACTGCCTTCCATGACCGAAAACGTGCGTCATTGAAATGAGAATACACGTAGTAACAGCACTGAGTGATCAACTTAAAATTGTGGAAAGCTTCACTTATCTATTTTTTTTTTAAAGATTAAAACTTTCCATTTTTCTTCGAATCCTTATGCACACATATATCAGTTAATTTTGAAAGAGCGATGGTAACATCGGAATTTGCATCGTTGGAATGCACTGATTTTCATTTTCTGGCACATTCGAGCTACGAAAATCAGTGTACGTTTTTGAGGATGTTTTTTTAGAAATTCACAATCGATGTCTGCGAAAATAATGTTACATAGTATTACATATAACAAAAGTAAGACGTAAAAGGATTGTCAGTGTATTTCAACGATGCAAACTTCAATACCATTTGGATACTTGCATGATAACTTGACCAACATGGTTTCAAGGGTTATGTAAAATTAGCTCCGTCCGAAATTGTATTAAACTTCGTAGCAGGAAACCCTCAGCCTTAATCTGCTTGTTGCAGTTCGCTTCGAAATATGGTAGTGCGGAATAATATGTTTTTGGAAAACGTTATCGAGTGTACATAGAGTTCCATAGACTCTGTACAATTCTCGCCATCGAGTTTTCTGCCATTCCGCGATTTACCCTGTATACATTTATGGTGTAAAGCATGAAGTAACGTGGACATAGACACTCATTTAAATCGGAAAGCCCCTTATTGCGATACATCGACAGCACTTCTCGGCTGTCGATGATGCTTGAGAGATTGACGGAAACTTTTTGCTGGGAGGTCAGGTTAAGAAGTTTCTCGTTGAAAATACGAACCGTGAGATCGAAGCAAAAGGAAAAGGGATGAAACGAATGCCCCGATCTAAATTCTCGAGACGAGGGCTTTTCCGTTTCCCTCTTTCTCTTCGCCTTCGTTCTTTTCACATTTTGAACGCCCATCAACGATTCGTGTCTCGGTCAAAGGTAACGTTCGAAAAGGCTTCGAAAGCGCACGTTATGAAGAAAAGTTGTTGATCGGACCGGGTTCGAGCTTACGAAAGCGAGTGTGTGTCTTGTAGCCGTATCGTGTTGAAGGATAAACAAGGGAACGGGAAACGTTTGCGAGTGACTGGAACTCGGACCGGTATTAAAAACCGCGCCTTTGTAGGCAGAAATAAAAAATAAGCGGACGAAAAAAAGAATAAAAAACTATGGAGCGAAGGTATTTTCGATCTTTATAAAGTCGCTACCAATATTTCTATTTCCGTCTCGAAAGAGGGAATTTTTTTTCTTCACTACTCCCCTCCGTTTGCCATGGAAAATGACCGATACAGGAAGGATTATAGCGAGTTGTGAAGCTGGAAAATGCCGGGAACAGAGTGCATGTGGGACTCGTCCCGCGGGAATTTACGAACGCAGTAACGTAAACGTTCTCTATCGTGCGCGTGGAATTTTCTCATTTTTGTTTTTATTCTTTTTTATCGTGAAAAAAGGTTTCAGACTGGATATCGAGATTACGTATTGCAATTGAAAATATATTTCATTCGCACGTATATACTTCGTGTAGCGAGGAGAAAACGAAAGACATACGTGGAAAGTAGCGTGAGGATATCTACGTGTAACGGAAATGAAAAATGGACCTTATGCATGAAAACTCTTGGACATCGTTTAAATCTAATTCAATAGATTTTTATATAATGCAAGGAATTATTTACTATTTTTCAGTGCTTATTGAAGTATCTTGATTCTTCTAGGAACAACAATAAATTTCGCTACTTACTCACTTCGATATAAAACATTACATATTTCCCGAGTATTCCCACATTTTGCGCATTTTATTTTAATTTCTCGCCCTTCGCACGAATAGAAGTCTTCTCCCCAATCCCTGTTTGCCCTTTCCTTCTCGTAGGGCAAGGGGGAGGTCCGTTTCTTCAAATAGGATCACAAAGCGGTATTGTATACGCTGTGCTACGAAGCAAACTGCAATTAAATACGAAAGGAAAAAACATCGTTAACATTTCAAGCCAATCCAACGAGCTTTTTGCAAATTACGACACCGCTCAAGCGATTTTAATTAAATTAAAGCTGTCTTCAAAGGCGCAGTCAATTAAAAAATTGGAACAGTTTTAAAAATCGCTGATGTGGAAGATTACCAAGATTAGTTATCATAAAATTTTGAACGCGCTTTTCGAGCGAGAATAAAATACACGAGCGTCCGACACATTCTATGGGGGAGGCCGAGGTCAATCCGAACGTTTTTAAGAAAATCGGTTAGTGTGACTTCATTTTATGCCTTATCTGTTTGGTAATGGGCTTTAATTATCGCTATATTATCTGGCTACGCGATGGCATTATTGATTTTCCTTGTATCATGCCCTGAACTTACGTAGAAGCTGTTCAGAAATTCTTGGAAAACCTTTCATTTGTGTCGGGGTCAATCGAAATGGTGCCTAGGGTTAATCAAAACAGGTGTTTTTGGCTAATTGAACTGATGTTTCTACTGATCCCAAGTACTGTTAATGATGCATATGAAGTGATAAAGTATGTTTGTTGTGTATAAAATACACTTTTAATTAAAATAATCGGGTTTATTGCTTTTCATTCCAGCTTTGGTATCACCGAAGGCATATTGCGGTTCGTCAATATTATTTTACTTGCCTAGTTTTAATTTACTAAAGATAATCAGTCAGAGAATAGTATTTGTTACTAATGAGCTACTCAATGAGATCAACATAGAGATAAATCAACGTGAATATTAATATTTCGTTTCATATTAATTGAACCTAACATTAATAAACTAATCAACAATGACTCGTTTGTTCAAAGACAAGTATAATATAAACATTTATCAGATACACAAGTTTTTATTTCTAAATGATGATCAGTTAGAGCAGAGAACAGTATTTCTTACTACCGAGCTACTCAATGAGATCGACTTATTCAAAAACAACATTATTAAAAGTTTTTATCTAGATTTTATTAACTTTTAAGAAATCAATGAAGACCTATTGGTCTAAACACTCATATATTAACATTATTTGAATTCACAATTATGGCACAAATAAATCAGATCGCTTGCCATGCAAGCTTCGTGTGCCCAGAGCCTGCAGCCAGCCTTCTCCTGGCCTGCAGTGGCCGTAACTTTCCACGCAAATTAAACAGACGTATTTTTAGATTTATCATGTGTAGAAAACTCTTCATTTTGAAATTTTTTTCTTGTTCTTGCTCTTTTCTTTATTTTTTCCCCGAGGTTCTTTTTCACTCTCTTTGTCTGTTTTCTGCGGTCTTTCTCTTCAGTACTTTCCCTTATCTCTTCGTTTTCTGGGTATCCGTGTATATTGTTGACTTTCTCTTTTCCCTACCTCTATTTATAGCGTTTTCATATTTTTATTATTATATAAGGTGTAGTAAAAAGAAATCCATTATTTTTGCCTTCAATTTCATGCAAAAATAATGGATTTCTTTTTACCGCACCTAATATATATATATATATATTTGAACATCTTCATATGTCGTTGCATAACTTTCGAAATCGCAGCTTCCGCGGTTCGTAGTTTTCGGACGGTTTTCTTGGCATCTAAAAAATAAAACAAGATTTGGAAAACTTGCCTGCGTATAAAATGTTTGTTCGGGATCAATAAAGACACGTTTCAATTGACCACGAACTGTTTGTTTCAACTGCCCCCATACTATCGCTTCAAATAATTTATCATACAGCGAAGAACGTACATGTTGTAGGTCGGTATTGACCACAGTAAACTCACTAGGATATTCATAGTAATAATGAGTGCAAACAAAGCTGAAGAAGGAACAATAGTTTTGGAGCAATACGCAAAATAATAGTATTTTAAAAAACTTACTTTTTGTGTCGAAAAAGCGATGCACCCACATAAAATGTTCGACGCTCTCGGAACGGCGGCGTATACTAAGTGACATGTTTCCGATATGCAAAGCAGTTCCCTTCCACCCTTGGGGCCCCACCACTATCAATAACCATCTTCGAGTTATTCAACATGTTTAGTTTGACCCATGTTTCTATCGACCACAGCCTCCCCTACTTCTCAATGAATGCAAAAAACCGTGGGAGGCGCACTCAAAAATATTATAAGAAACGAAAACTATATGTCATCAATTATTTGTAATTGATAATTATTCCGAAATGCAACGGAAATTAATTTTCTTTAAACCGTCAGTTTGGGATCGTTCAAACTTGTGGCAGTCTTAGGCTACCAGAATAACTCATACTTTTCATAGGATTTTTCATAATTAAAGGTGCCACAAAATGACCTGACATTTTTAATTGCGCTCCATTTTTTATGTGGTAAACATACTACTAAGTATTTAGTACTTAGTATTTAGTATTTAGTACTTAGTACTAGTAAGCCCCTTAGTACTAAGGGGCCGTCCATATATTACGTCATCAATTTTTGCTGCCCCCCCCCCGCCCCAAAATTATCCTATCCTTCCTATCATCATAACCCAATTACCGTTACCGTTATCCAACGACCAGACCCGAGCCCCCTGTTTTAAAATGACATCATCTATGGACGGCCCCTAATCCTTGACGACTGGTATCGGAAAGTATTTAGGTTTAGTCATGGAAAATTACACTATCGAGCAACGCATAGAAGTCGAAAATTCACTACGAAATGCTGAAAATTTTGCAGAGACGCTTCGAAAACTCCGCACGTCTTTTGGTCATCACAACGCACCATCTCGCAACACCGTGGTGAATTTAATCACAATATTTGAGGTTGGTGATTCAATTCGAACCGCAAAAAGCAGTGACCGCCCTCATACCGGTCGGTCGAATGAAAACAGTAGTGAGTGCGAGTATTGACGTAAGTCCTCCTACCTCGATTCGCTATCGTACTCGGCAACTGAATATTTCAAGGTGTTCTATTCAGCGAATTTTAATCAAAGATCTGCATATGCATGTTTACAAGATCCAGTTGACGCAAGAACTAAAGTCAGCAGACCACGCGCAGCGCCGCAAATTCACGAATTAGATATTGGGCGTCAACAAATCGATAATGACTTTTCGAAGGAAATCATGTTCAGCGATCAGGCGTATTTTCAACTTAGTGAGTACGTAAATAAACAAAACTGTTCTTTCTTTAGGGTTTTCTGAAAGAAAAAATATATGCCGATGATCCACAGATCATTCCAGAGCTCAAGGAAGCAATTGGGCGTACCGTTAATGGAATCAGTCGGCAATTATACCAAAATGTTATTTAAAATTTCGTTAAAAGAGTGAACGTTTACAAACAGGGACGAGGCGGCCATTTATCGTATATTGTATGCCACTCATAACCTTTATGTTCGTACCTTATATTAAAATGAAAATATTCGTACTTTTCAAATAAATAATACGTTTTATTAATAAATGAAAATGTCAGGTCATTTTGAGATACCCTATAAATTCTACAAACCAAATTTGCAAACAAATATTTCGGATGATAACGAAACGAACACACGAAATACGAATTTTCGTTGCGTTCCGACGATGCAAATTTAAGACCTTAAAACTTTATCATAAACGTAGAATATATATATATATATATATATATATATATATATATATATATATATATATTAGATGAAAAAAGTCATATTTAAAAAAATGTAAGTAATGGACATGCGATTGATATGCGACTCCGGCGGCCTCTCGATTGTCATGCACCGTTGTACTGGGCCGATATTTGGATGGACGACAGTTTAGCCGATCACTGGCTTACGCGTCGACTACCAAACGCCCGAGATCTTTAGGAAGGCTCACAAAGACCTGAATCTCGGTCAAATCCAGCCGCCTATATCAGCACAAGTTTTATACATTATTCCGGTTCCCACGTGCAAATACAATACAATACTGCAATACGAAAAGAGTAGATGTAGGCACTCTAAAGGGTCTCTAAGGAACTGGAAAAAGTGGGGTGACACGCATAAAAATAAAAGAAGCAGGATTTCGAAACCCGGAGAATCCATAACAGAGGAACGTTGTGAAAAAAATAGAACGTTTTAGCATCCTCGAAAATACACTTAGAGAAATGTATGATGTTTTCAACCATATTTTAGCTATATATTTATATTTCCCTGGAGAAAAATAAAATTTCGTAGCCATAGTTACTGCCTAAAGTCTAGTACTGCGTATTGATATTTTAGCAGTAGCATAAAATATGCATTTATACGTTAACCGCAACCACTAACCTTACAAATATACGTTGATTGTTCAATGCTATATAATATAGTAGGTTTTCATCAAATGGAATTTCCCTTACACTATCCGAACTTTCCTCATTTCCCCAAGATCCTCACAGTGAGTTGAACTGAAATATATTTACATTGTCAAAAAACTGTGCTAGTCATTTGTGACGATGTTAATAGTGATGTGTATCATATTATATGATACGACCTGCTATGTGCATACAAATGTATCCTTCAAGGTAAGCATAACAGGTAAGCTACAAGAAGAAGTGTTGAACTGATGTCCTACTTTTTCAATATAACAAACATATTATGTAACAGTTTATGAGAGACGCACAATTGTAAAACTAAGCCGTCGTTGCTGCAACTGCAAATGATTTACGTCTTCGCTATAAGCTAAAATTGCCGATGGAGAAAAAATACCGATCGAGTAAGATTTTTTCTAGTTGAACTAATTTATCCGTAACCTAGGATCGTTGTACTTCACAAATACTGCACAACGGATATTCTACCTCCAAAGTTTTTGTCACAAGAAATAACGAAAATCTTCAAACACTTATGGGTAAGTTGACATACCAGACGACGTTGTAATATGTCACGCTATGTCATCTTACCCTGCTGGTAATAAAACCAGATATGAGCTCAGATTTTTCGGCTTATCTCTATAGGCTGCCTGGCTATTATCAACAAACCTCGACCCATAAGAGCTAATCACAAGAACACATGATCAAGCCCATTAACACTGTAATGAAGAAATAGAAGGTTGGCTTTTAGCATCCACACATTTCCGCACGCATGACTTCAGCCTCACTATGGTAATGCAGCAGTAAATATTGGTTGCTATAAACTTATCTTTAACCTAGAAATTAATGTACCTGAGCATAATTCGATCGACGGGTATAAGATGACATGCGTATGTCATCTTAGACTAGGCTATGTCATTTTACACACGTCCACCTACATGTGGTTTTTAATTTTTATATTTTTTATTCACGTAACTAATGTCCTGAAGTTGATTTTATATTATTGTAATAACAAACCTTTATGGGTATACGCTTAGCTTTGAATGCATGCATGATTTATACAAATATTGATCGCAAAAGGAAAAGTATGTCATCTTAAGTACAACTTTTCTATAGTTGCGTTAGCCATATTATGATTGCGGTGTCAATAAACTAACGGGAATTTTCTATTCCCTCTTTTACCATGGGCGTTTTTTTGTAAATACCATGGACTTTTCTCAGTCTAATATAAAAATCTCAAAAGTATTGCCATATGAAAAATTAATATTCAAAAAATAATAGCAACTTGATAAACGTTTTACCAGAATGAGCACAAAATGCTCTGCATTTCTGTGAATATTCATGGACATAAAGAATACGTAGAAACGGAAAAAAAATGATATGTCTGCATAAATCATTTTTAATTATCTTACTTTCTTCCACTTTTCGGTATTCTTTATTGACGTGAATATTATTTGCATATGTATATGTAAAATTCGAGTCTCGCGCGTTCGTAAGAATCAGAATACTGGTTGCGGAAGGTGATGAATGTAAATGCTGGCGTAAACAGTCATTGCTGTAGGATAAACACGCCCTAGCGAACTGTGGGGTCATCAGCGCCGAAACTCTCGCTATGCGAGATACCAGGGTGATCCGTGTTTACATATATGATCCATGCAAATGAACCGGTGGTCACTCTGTCGGGCCATATCGGCCGTAAAATGAGACACCGTGCGTGTATTTGCTATGGCCAGTAATGGCATAATGCAATTTGCGAAGACAAGCGAATTGTCCGATCCAAGCGAGGTCGCACGCGACTATCACACAGGCAAGAAACAAATTAAAAAGCTGTCGATCATCCTTCAACGCAACTTCAAACGTATCGATAACGCAAAAATGCATCGAAATTCGATATATATAGTAAAAAAAAGTGGAAAAATTAACCCTCAATCCGTGAAGGTATTTGAGACACCTTAATCCCGTGAACCTGGGTCGGTTTTGTTTTTGCACTGTCAAAACAACAATTGTCAACGAAAAAAATCGGAAAAAATTCATGATCGATCTTCAGGCCATACTTCTCAAGGAAAAATAAAGTTTTCGTTTTCTTTTTTACTTTTAATATATTTTTTTTCCATTAAATAGTAAGCGACCTGCGAAGAAAATGATTTTGGGTAGGACGAAAACGACCCAGATTCACGGATTGAGGGTTAATTTCTAAATAATGAACTAATTACATAGTTATTTTAATAAAGTGATTAGTCTACGGTTTCGGCGATCTGCTATGTTGAGCGGCTTTGGCCTGAGCCAATGCTCAGTGAATGGGTGAGTGACTGCTTCACCTCAGGGGATGGGTGAGTTGCTCGCGCGCCGGCTAATGAGCGAAAAGCAACTTTACTAAGTTTTCGATAGTGACGGACTTAAATCTTGATTCAATATTCCGGCTGTCGCGGCACAGGGTTTCCACAGATCACTTGTACCCTCGTACAAATGCGATCATTTAAAAATGAGTTACTTGAGTGCACTTACGTGGTTCGACAGACAAACAGCTACTACAGAGGGGATATTAAAATCCCGTATAGTTTATTGGCGCCGTAATTATAATGGTTAACACAACTATAAGCGAAAAGTATATCTATATACCTGGAACTTTGATGGCGTGCTCGACTATCTATTATCCCCGAAATAACTACTAACTATTCTAAAAAATATTAATTTAATTAACTATATCGATATTATAAAGCCTCTCACAGTAGTTAATAGTTATTTTCGGGATGCTAGATAATCAAACACACTACCAAAACGGCATGATTAGATAGATAGATTAGTAAATAAATTATAGGGAATTTAACTATCCCCACTCTTACCATAAGTGTTTTTTTATAAATACTATGGACATTTTTCGCAGTGCAAGTTTGTACTATTTATATGGTTAACATTAACACTTGTTCAGTATAAATCGTTACAAGATCTTACGAAAAGTGACTATACGAACAAAATTATGGTAATCTTATAGTGAAGACGTAAATCATTTGTGGAACGTGTCACTAAAGTAAAGACAGCGGTAGCACGCTGTGATCGATAAAGATATATGTGTGCATTCATTTATCAGTTTTTAAAATTCGATATATCGAAAACTATTGCGGTGCGCCAAAAATCCATTTAAGCAGTCACATATATCATTAAAAAGACGATCTGTGCAAAATTCCGCTTGTACCGGCGGTAACAGCTATTCGAAATTGCAGGTGGAATTACTTTTATGTTATGCCAAATGTACGATGAAAATAACATACGTACTCGGTAGCATAGTGGCAGCGCGCGTAGTATAGATAGGTAGGTCGTAGGTTCGAATCCATGTTCAGGCGAAATATTTTCTTCGGTAGGAATCATTTCAGGTCAAGGAATGACAAATTACGATAAACAATCATACAGGTAGGTACACTCAGTTGAAAGTTTTTGAATTTATGAAATATTATGTACATTTAGTAGACATACCATTAAGGGGTTACCCCCACTTGCGATTTTGAAAAAATCGATTTTTTTTATTGCATTTTTTTGAAGTATAAGTATCTGAGAGTATGTCCTGAAAATTTCAAGTCGATCCGAACAAAATTGACTGAGATATGAGCGTTGAAAGAGAAGAATCCGTGAATTGAAGAACTGAAATTGAAACTTTAAACGCGTTTTTCTCAAAATGGCATTTCTGAAGTCGGTGACCAAGATTACTCGAACACTAATGAACCGATGTTCTTGAAATTTTGCAGGCTTATTTAATACATAAAAATGTAGTCTTTAATCGTTCGATTTTTTTTCGAAAAAAAATGGCCGTTTTTAGCCAAATAACGGCCGTTTTTTTTCGTTAAAATCGAACCATTAACTTTGACTGTCCGCCATTTTGTGAAAAATGAATATTTTTTAAAATCCTTCGATTAAGGACTAGTTTATACTTATATTTGACTAAATCCATCCGCATTTTTTTTTTCAGATCCACTTTTTTCAGATCCACTTCGCCGCAATGTTGGTCACCGCAAACCGTGTATATAAAAACATTATTTCATTGACGGCCATTTGCCACTAAACAATTTAATATTTTTCAATAAAAAAATTACTGAAAGTTCTTCAAGATGTGTTCTTTAAGATGGTATATTGATCGATTAAAAGAGTTTTGTAGTTTTCTTTAAAAAAATTCATGAAAAAGGCCTTTTTTGCGCTTCAAGTGGGGCTAACACCTTAAATATGGTAAAAATCAATATTTTTGATAGTGTAAGGAAATATACATTTTACGAAAACCTACTATACTACACAGCATTGAACAATCAACGTATGCTCGTAAGATTGTTGGTTCCGGTTAACATATGAGCACAGTTAACACAAATGCTAAAATATCATAAGCAGTACTATATTTTAGGCAGTAACCATGACTATAAAATATTGTTTTTTATTGTCCCCTCAGGGTAATAAAAAATATGGTTGAAATATGGTTGAAATTACGATACATTTCTCTCAGTGTAGTATGGACTATGATGCCATTCAATTTTTGGACATTTTTTTATGATTGTTATCATAACGATTCGAAGAGCGCGAATTTCTTTGCCCATTTTTCGTACGCCGCTCGCTTTAAACGACGATCTCATCTGACGTTTATGGAAAACTCCATGCGCGGAGGTGAAGACTCGGGTCGAACACACGAGTGCTCAAATTTCCCGCGGTTCTGCATAGAAAGAGAGTGCTGTTCGAGCGTGGGCGTTCAGAGAGAAAATTGGGCAATGCCATCGTCCAGTAAAGCGTACGGTAGGTGAGGCGATATTTCAACGCGAACAAGACAGTCCAAACCATTTTTTTTAACCGCGTTGAGTACATCTCAATTCATTATTATGTCACTGGTCTGTTACGAAGTTACTCGAGGATGTCACCGGAATGACGATCGTTCAGTCTTGAAAGGAGGAAGGCAGTAACAGGGTTCTTCTTAATTTCCGTCCAAGACGTTGGTACCGTTTTCCTCATATAAAGTTCAAGAGCAAGGGACGTTGACATACAGAGCGCGTAGAAAAATGCTTTCAATCAAAACGAGAATTTGACAGCACAGTGTAGGTGTCCGCGAATAACGGTCTTTTTTTCTCCAGTTTATTTCCCACCGTTCAGCAACTTTCTTAGTCGTCGCGCTGGACGGAAATAATTTCACGGAATTACGAGCATCAGCAAGAATGCTGGAAATAATGTCCGACCTCTGAATTTCGTGTCACCTTTTCGTTGAGCGAAGCTAAGTGCAAAAAAAGAACTTGAAAGACCCAAGAAAAACGCCCAAGTTTCCAGTGGTGTTCGCCGACATTCTTGCGCTTCAAATGGCCTGGCGGGCGTTCCGAACCTTTATAACAGCCAGCAAAATGGTTACGTAGTGATGCAGTCAGTCATGAAGATACGGAAAAAGCTTCCTTTGCCAAAAGGGCAATCGTGTTAATCCCCCGAAGATGTAGACCAAAGTGTGGAGTTGACAAAGAAGCCAGGATGAACTTCCCAAATAGAGAGAAAAAAATCTGAGTTCTGCGGTTAGGGAACTGTTCTCAAAGAATGTTCCCAGTTAGTTAGCATTGGATACTGTTCAGGCCAGAAATTGCTCGAGCTAACGAGGTGAGTATTGTGTCACTTTTAGTTGAGCTTCATACGCCACTTTTTGCTCTTTGAAATGGCTGATCAGCTTGGAAGATTATTTCGACATTGAACGTAGCTCGCGCGTCTTCTCTTTCAAATCTTCGAACGTAAGTCTAGAGCTGAAAACCACGAATCGGAACAGAAGGCTCCAGAACATCGACTGATTGATAATCAACGATGAGTTACCATTTCCTTGTCGAATTTGGTCGTTCCAAGTGAATCGTTTTTCGCCGAAACAACGTTTAGTAACAGTTAGTGACAGTGAGTATAAGAAATTAATTATTAGTTTGCTTTCACCTCTACTTTGTCAGGTAGTGAGCTTTTTTCATCAAGCCAAGTTGCACAGTCGATGTTGGCACATGAAGAAATCTCGAATGAGGTAAGTACATGAAGGGATTACACCTAGTTGGAGTTTTTGAAAAAATCTTCTTATAATATAACCTTATAGTATAAGGATTCTTATAAGATAACCATTCAAAAATTGGGGGATTTATGAGCGTTTACAGATAAGTCCGGCGAACCTACGTATATACCCGACGTAAAACTTCAAACGCGTTTTTTTTCGGAATGACTTTTTTAGAATCGCTGACCGAAATATCTCAAAAACAACTGAACCGATCTCCTTTAAATTTCACAGGCATTTTTTCTATATCAAAAGGCAGTCCACAATCGAAGGATTTCTTTTCAATGCATACTTTTTTATATCAAGGAAATTTCGACGATCACTTTCGATTGGCGACCACTTTTTCAAAAATCATTATTTTGTTGAATCCTTCGGTCAAAGACTAGATAATACGGTACACAAACTAAATTCATTAGGGTTTTTGAGGTCAGATTATTTGTTCTCCAGCAGAAGTGGTCACCGCGAAGGTCCTTTTTTGCACAGCGTTCTGTGCAATTTACTGTATCTCCGTCGTTTATAAATATTTCCCAATAAAAAAATTGTCAAAGATACTTGAAATGATACCCTTTACTATGAAAAAAAGTTTAAAACCTGCACCTATTTTCCAAAAAAAAAATTCGCCAAAACACATTTTTTCCGGCTGCGAACTAGGTGTAACCCGTTAAGAGCCTCTCCTATCACTTTTAACCATTCCTTGCTCTCTGTTTTTCAGACTGTCGTGAAATTTCTCTCTTTTCTTCAAGAAAATGAATGAAAAATTGTTGTTCGGAAAAAATAAATAGGGATAAAGGGACCGCGGCGAGGGGGGGGGGGGGACGAGTTCAATATGGACAAAGTAAACAAAGGAAAGTGAGGGAGAGAAGAAGAGAAAGGGAGAGAGCGAGAGAGAGCGAGAGAGAGAGAGAGAGAGAGAGAGAGAGAGAGAGAGAGAGAGAGAGAGAGAGAGAGAATAATCACAAATCATCGTAAAAGATCACAACCGCTATGTTCCGTATGATTATTAATTTTCAACCTTTGAGGGAATGTGTTTTCGAAATTCCAGCGAATCCACGAATTTCTCTGACCACGTTCTCATCTGGACTGTTCATTTTCACTATAACTGATACTCGCGGTCGTTCCCGCTCGTCTCCCTTCACCGGGCTATTACGAGACACAATGCTGTTAGAAATTCCTTCTATGCTTCGTGTTTTCGCCGCTATTCTCATGTTTGCCCTGATATCGTTTCATATGGCGTACACTGCAAAAACTTAGTTTCTCGAAAATTCTGCTTTGTACGCGACAAGCACAAAGAGCCTACACGAAAGCACGAGCGAAACTCAGTCAAGCACGAGATTTTCAACAAATATTAATGGGAACGTATATTGGACTATAATTGAAATATAAGCGACTCACATACGACCAGCTGATCAATAGCGTCTAATTATTGAGCAATTCGACTTTTACAATAACGTGTACTCATCTCTGCCTACACGGCAAAAGACTATTTAGTAATTCACTTGGGTTGAAGTCATTAGTGAAATTGAAATTCATTCAGGTGAAAGTGTAATTGATGTTTTTTTTTTCATGGAAAAGTAAGTATAAAAATGATTCAGTTGGTCCGGTGAGAAGTGGGTCGGCAGCATAACTCGACGATTTTCGAAAAAAGAATAACTCCAATACACTTCGCCTCAAACGTAACTAAATGAACGTTTCGAGATGCGAAAGTATATACGATTGTTGAAAAAAGGACAATTCCAACTTTGCAGCAAACGTAAATAAATTAACTTTTCCAGAAACTAAAATGGATACGTAAAAACGTCTATAAAAAGTTTGCTTTCATCGCTATCTCATTCGCATGGTAATTTCTGGATTAGTCGGAGCACAAAGAGAAAGATAGTGCACACCGGAGTGGAAATCACCGATTCGAGAAAGGATAGATCGAAATTCTGCTGAGAGTGGACTTCGAAGTATATATACTCGAGCATGTCCCCTCCTTTCGCCACGCTTTCTAAACGGTCTGAAACTACCCCTAAAACGCTGCCAACCGCGGTTACGCGTAGGGTGGCAATTCAGAGTGCACAAAATTCTTGTGTATGTAACGAAAGATGTCTAAAATCCTCGTCGCCCTGTGCAGCCCAATGCAAACGTCATTTGTCCCTCAAGATATATACTACGAGATGCAAAAACTTTTCTCGTCTTCCTCAGACCCTGCACCCCTCCCCGACCGTTCCTATATCAAGCGTTCCGTCGCATCAGCTATGCCCCGGGATATCGTTCAAGGGTGGCACGTCGTGGAATGGCGAAATGAGCGATGGTATATTCGTTTTACCCCTTCACGTTAGGTATGTGACGTTGCCTGACTGTTAACTGCACAAATTATTTTAACCATTGTTTGAGGGTTTTCAGGACCTCCGAGAACGACTGCAGACTTGTTGGTGCAAACGAAACTCAAATTTCCTTACGGTAAATTTATAACGAGGGCCACATGGAAAAATTTTCGATAACGACTTCAAGTAACTTTTTTTATTCTTTGAAATAAACTCTCGAAAGCAGAACAATTCCAAGGTTCTTATGTAAAAAATTCGATGACAACCGTGAAAATAGCTTCTTGAAATGGCGTGAGAAATAATTATTTCATGCAATACATTTTAAATCGATGCAGCTCGTTCGACCTTTCTCTTTCAACTGATGGTTTTTTGTTCGTCTCTAATCAGCAACCTCTTTTTTTTCCTTCTTTGCTTGAGCCACTCTTGATTCTCTGGTTAATTTCACTGTAAAAAAAGATACATACATAAGAAACATAAGATACAAAGGAATTGAATTTTACGAACTCAGTAGATGAAATTAAATTTGAAACACTTGTATCGTAAATTTAAAACAGGAACATGAAATTCTAACGTGCATATAGAATTTAATAGATGGAACATGGAATTTCAAAGACAAGTTTGTAAATTTGTGGAAAATGTATTGCATTAACCCGTGTCTTCAATTGAAAATTACCACAGATGTATGATAAATCGACTATAAAAAACAGAGCATTGAAAATACAAAACAAGTTTGAAATTTATTTACAGCTGCCTGAAACATATAATATATGTGAAACTGAATTTTACGATACGTACAATGCATGATCACAACAGATTTATTTAAGGAAGCTTTCCAGTGTGACAGCCCGAAAAATCGCTGTTTTTCGCGATTTTTTTTTTTAAAGACAAAATAATCTAATCGGTCTGGTCTTTTTTTGTATATTAATTGGGTATTGAAGAATACAAAACAATTTTTTAAAGATCGATTTACTTATTAATTAATATCTATAAAAATGATGAAACAATTGTTGGAGAAAATGCACTTGGATGTGGTGTCCACGTTGGGGGTCACAATTTTGATCTGAAACAAAAAACACAAAAAGATTATTGATCGGTATATAATTGGCTTTCGTGCTATGGAGGCTTTTTTTTTTTTTTTTTTGCAAAAATGGCGCCGGTTTGAACAAAAAGTATCGATTTTAGCATTTTTTTTTGCAGTTTTTTTTACAAAAAAATAGGAAGATGTCAAAAAAAAAAAGCTTCCATAGCACGATAAACAATGACGTTAAGAATATTGTGTAAAAAATTCAACTCGATAGCTTTAAAACTCTGCCCTCCAAGTTGGACACCGTTTTGAAAAATGCTGTTTCGAGAAAAACGCGTTCAAAGTTTCAAGTGAGGAAATTTTAGGTAAATCGTTTATTTACGGTCAATCAGCGATGCCAGGTCCATACAATATCCCTTCTGCTTCTTCGAAAAGATCGTGCTCAATGGATTGTTCAGTCCGACGAGCTGTCCTCGCCTCTTTGCTATCCAGGGACGCCCGGCGGTTTGCTTGGGTGATGCGCGCATTCTTGTACTTAGCGGCGAAATCTGCGGCGCTCGGCCCTATCGTGCATCCCATCGTCTCCAAAATTTTTAAAATTGGGTCGTAACCTTCATTGAAGGTGCACACAGCACACTGCGTAGCGATTTCTACTATCTGCTTGCCGCAGAATACGTGCTTTGGGGCTAGTTGGCACAAACAGTGATTGAAGCTCTCGTTATTGTTTTGAGTGTTCGCGCCCGTACATCGTTCTAAGAGATCCTCCGTTGTTAGATCATCGTAAATCGGCTTTAAAACTTGTTGTACGTCTTCGTCGAGTGCTGGTGGATGGGTGTACTCCTCTCCTGTGGCCTCGGCCTTGCGCCACACATAGCTAAACGTTTGATCGATTCGGACTTCAAACTCTGGACTCTTTTTCAAGATTTTTGTTGCCGAAGTGCTCGCAAACGTTAGATCCGTTTCGATATCGTGTCGATTTGTTCCCTTGAAACCCGCGGATCTTTTTCGTTCATTTCGCGGATGTCCGCTTCTCGAGCCTTTTCTATCCTGCCACGCACATTTCTCTTTCGTAGATCTATCCATTTTGAATGTCGAAACCGAACTGAAAGACGAACCGGACTCACGTTGGAAGGTACACGAGCAGGTAGGAACGAGACAATAGAAATAACGGTCGCACGGGCAGACGGCCGACGCGGCAGCTGTAGCGCTCCGTTGCCTTCTTCCAAGAAATGCTGTACAGTAACCGAAATAATCTGAATTTCGGCATGAAAATTTCAGGGAATATTCGGAAGAGTGTATACTATTCGATGAAGCAAAAAAAAATCGATTTTTTGAAAATTTCACACTGGAAAGCTCCCTTAAATGTGCGAAACTGGAATTGAAATAAGAATTCATAAACGCTGATGAAAATCACATGAAACAACGTGAAAATTATATTAAATTTACACTACATAAGGGACAAAAGAATTGAATTTTACGAAGTCAGTAAATGAAATTGAAATTGCATCAACCCGTGCCTTAAATTACAGATCACAACAGTTGTATATTAATTCAAATATACAAAACAGAGTATTGAAAATACAAAACGCGCTCAACCCACCTCGGCCGCTCGCGACGACCGATGGTCGCGCGTAGTTCGCGTAGCGCCCGAGGGACGGCGCCTTGTTCCGCACTTTCCCATAGCCACTCGCAGCTTCGGTCGGGCATATAACCCGACCACCGGCTACAATCGTCCTCGAAAAAACAGACGCGTTTGCAACTCGTTCACGCGTCGGAGAGTGTCGCAAATCCGTTACCTCTCCATATCCACGCCACAGTCGCAGTTCTTAACTCGCCGATCCGGAAGGAAATTATTTTTCCGTTTTTACGCCGCCCGGTGTTTAAGGAAGAAATTTCACAAAAACCACCTTTTTTACTTCTAGCTCCCGTCGAGGAGGATGAATACGAGTCACATTTTCAGTGGGCTTAATTATCAATTTCTGAAATAAATACTTAGGATCAGTAATTTTAATACACACCCTTATATTGATATCAGCAAATGGTTCTTGATTTCCATCTACTTGGATGTGATTATTTCTTTACACGTGCATTATTTTTCAAACGCACGAGTATATTAATATTACGGAGCTACACTTTCATTTTTCAAATAACCCGTTTGGGATTTTCAAAATCGTATCTGAAATTTCAAAAGCGGTATCCGCATAAAAACTTCCTACACTGGTGTATTAATTTTTATACAGAAATTTTTTACAGTGTTGTTGCACAATTGGAATGTGTTTAAAATGTTGAAAAATAATATTAAAAACAAAATTTCCACAAATTTGCGTGTGCATGTACGATTTTTTTGTGCGCGCTCTAGCTTCGATACAATTTAGGATATCAAAATGACTTCGCGTAAAATATGGACAGCACCTACTCTGTATTAAATCTGGGGAGAATCAGTGCACGAGGAAGATTTGATAAAATTTAGAATTTTTCCAACCCAAGAAATCTAGCTAACGCCTTAATTTAACCACATTGGGGGGTAGGGGGCTGATTTTTTTCATTTTTTTCACAAGTATCGTTCATCCCTGCTATTATCGGATTAGGGGCCGTCCATATATTACGTCATCGATTTTTGTTGATCTTTGACCCCCCCCCCCCCTCCCTTGAAACCGTCCTATCGTTCCCATCGTCATAATCCAATTTTCGTTACCATCATCCAACGACCAGACCCCCCCCCCCCCCCATTTAAAATTACGAAATTTATGGACGCTGCCTTAGCTTACGATTATTTTTAACCGATAGGTTCTAAGATATCCTTAATTTTTAGAAAATACACGTAAACTTTTTCTATTACTCGCGATATTGGGCAGTTCTATACGTACAAATAAAGTATTTCGGAGGGGTAGATAAGAAGAAAAAAGCAATGGCAATATAGAAACTTGCACATTCGTTATCGTCATGTTTGAAAAAACGGCTTGCTCATGAAAGAAGCTTATGTGAGCGACATACTATATTAGTAAGCAGCGTACAAATTTTTTAATTCGCATGATTTTCCCTAAGCTTTTCCGCAAGACAGCGTCACATGTGAAGCCCTCAACACTCATGAATTATGGTGTTGAAGTTCGCATCGTTGGAACTCAATGGAAGTTATTTTTCACATGTTACTTTCCATATTTTTATCATTATAGACGATCTTTTGTATAGACCTATATCGTAGATCGCTAAATAAATACCTCAAAAAATGGTTGAATGATTTTTGTAGGCAAAATCTGCCAAAAGAAATCGAAGGAATTCAGATGAATTAATTTTCATTGCATTTCAATGTTGCAAACTTCAATCTCATCACGAATTGGAGGGTATTCTCGAATAATTCTCGAACGATAAATTACACTTCGTTCACCCAGTTTTATGTTCAAGTGTAAAACTGTTGTGTTTGAAGTTGTTGGCAAGGAAAAAAATGCGCTAGACACGGATAAAAGTCTAACCATGGGGGCGACGACCGCTCGCTCTTACTTTTCCACTAAGGCAAAGGCATCCATAAAGCCTTCGAATGCACCAGAAAATAAGGCTACTTCCCGAGGCAGGAGATATACCAGAAGGGTGTACACCTTCAAATTAAATCACCACTTTACACGGCGTAGCTCTTTCGCACTTCGGTTCGCGGGTGGTCGATAGACCTGTGCACCCTTTGTTCGTTCTCCTCGGCTTCCTATTATATTTCATTGCTTGAAAAGAGAAAAGAATTGGCCCGTCGGTGTCAAGTTCTTATCACTCGTTATTTGAAGCTACGAATTCAAAAAATGTGCCCCGAGTGCAAAGATAAAATATTGCTTCATACGTTGTACGCAGTGAATGAATGGCTTCATTGGCCTTCATAGGCTTTCATGCTCGCATCGCATAAATCCATACATCCCTTGCACAGTCAGCGACCGAGTTGCCATTCGGTCCTGAGCTGCCGCGAGAATATGAGAATGCCACCAAGCCATTTAAGACATATGAGATTTAAATGCGCGTGTTGACAAAAATGACGCTCGAATACGAGTCAAACGAAACGTTGGTTTCCCCTTTAAAGCCGCGTATAGGGGTGCGCATTTTTCGGCAAAATACCCCCGGCTTTCGTCGAATTGAATCGGAACAGTTGAGAGGCAATCTTGGCAAAAATCGACAGCAAGGGATTGGAAAATCACACGAGAACAGTAAAGAGCCGCGAGCCGCGAGTGCAAAACGTTGAGCGAGGGAGTTTCGGAAGAACGTGAAAAGATTCGATACGTGAAAAAAGCAGTTGTGGAAAAATAATATTTGTAGAACTGCTTAACGAGAAATTGCACGGTGAGTGGAGAGCGTGAGGAGTGGAAACGTGTTTTCCTCGCGGGCTAAAGCTACAAAAATCCTTTTTCCGTAAAAGTCATAGGAAAAATCAGAACCCTCTTGGCGTTGGGGCTGATTGGGCCAAAGCAAAGAGCGCAAAAAGCGTCGTTCAGATTTATTCAAGGGATAACGAAACAAAAGTCTGAAATTCGACTAAGGCCTTAGGCCACAGTAACGCGTATAAAATCATGTGCGTATTGAACTATTTTTTTTCTTATGAAAAAGTGATTCACTTATAAAATTAATTACGCATCCAATTAGTATGAATATCAAACTATTGGAAAATATTTTTTTTTTTTCGATGTACAAAATGGCCGACTACTCGAAACTTCTCAAAACAGCTTTTTTCCAATTGGCGTGACAAATAACTTCAACAATTTTCACTTGATTTACTTCAAATTTAAAAGTAATGTTCTTAATTGCACTTCGCAGAGAAGTACGTACGGAATTACTGATTAATCGAAAGCTTTTCATTCTATGAGCAGTTTATGAGCAGTTATAACGAAATTTTTCACTGAAAATTCATTTCTTGAGTTCAAATACCTACAACTTTTGAATAAAACAACATTTTTTTAATTCCGTGCGTACTTCTCTAGGCATTATAATGTAGCTTGACGAGATGTTTTGTTTTTTGTTCTAGGTAAAAAATTGTGGATGCTAAATGTCACAAAAAAAGATAACAAAAGAAAATATCAGTAGTTGGCCATTTTGTACATCGAAAAAAAATATATTTTTTTTTTCTAACAGCTTGATATTCATACTAAATAGATGTGTAATTAATTTTATGAGTAAATCACTTTTTCATACGAAAAAAAATTGTTAAGTTCGAACATGATTTTATACCCGTTACTGTGGCCTGAGGTTACTGTTAATCTACCGAATAACCCTTAGACCGCACAATGAGGCAGTATGTTTTCTCTCTCCGAAAAAGGCCAGGAGTCACACATTCATCACACACTATTCGAAAAAAGTAATACTGGCAATAAATAACTCAGAAAATAATTCAGATGAAAAAGTCAAATTCAGAATAAAAGAAAATTCCTTAGCTATCTTTGAATGCTTACAATTAGTTTAATGTTTCAAATAACCTTATTCATCTCACAACAGTGTGGGCTCTCAATATTTTGAAATTTCTCGGCAGTACTCATCTCCCCTGCTGAAACTATCGGTCGACTACCAAGCGTGGTCGTCTATATGCATATCATTGAAAAATGTCAGTTGGGATCAACAATGTCGACTCTCATCAAACAACTGGATTATCATCGAAAAGCGTCCAAGATTCGCGCCGCCAGACGTTTTGTGTAAATTATTTTGAAAAAATAACCTGATAAAGAAAAAAGTCTACAAATCAGCAAGAATTATCGCGAAATTGTTTAATATGAAAGAAGATTATAAGGAAAGTCAAATCGAGATAAGGAAAAAGGTCATCACAGAAATGGACTTTTTGTGCTCCTTCGTTGTGCGCGAGAAAAGTAGGATAGGAAAAACAGCACGAGAACGTGGAATTTCTAGCTAAAATGGACAAAATCTAATTATCCTATTTGGTTGTACGTTCAGTGACATGAGAAAAATGTATGGTGTTTTAAGCCATATTTTAATCATATTTGATATTTCCCTGGGGGGGGGGGCTTAATTTTTCATATCCATAGTTACTGCCAAAAGTATTGTCCTGCTTATTGATATTTCAGCAGTTGCATAAATGATGCACATACGTTAACCGCAACCACGAATCTTACAAGCATACGCTGATTGTTTAATGCTAATATAATATAGTAGGTTTTTATGAACTGGATATTCCCCAACACTCTTGAAAATGCACTTTCCCAGAGCCTGAGAGTAAGCAGGAGTACAATATAAATACATTGGTTAAAAGTCTTGCTTGTGATTTGCGATTATATTTATAGTGATTTGTACCATATTATAAAATACGACTTGCCATATGCGCACTTGGTATACGAATATTTTTTATACCCTGCATGTGGATTGGTTCAAGGCATCAATGCCCGTCTACTATGTGCGTCAAAAATATTTCATAAATCCAAAATAAAATAAAATGCTCAACTGAGTGTTCTACCTCAATGATTTCTTATTATAATTCTTCATTCGCTGACCTCTTGTAATTATTTATATTAGAGACAATATTTTGCCTATACATGGTATCGAACCTACAGCTTACCTGCCCTTCTTCTGCCTATACTACGCAGGCTGCCGCATGGCTATCGATCGCTTCTGGCATCTTGATCCCAGATATAGCATAAAAGACAAAAGTACCTCCGACCGCACTTCCGAATAGCTGTTACCTCCGATTTACATGAAATTGAGCACACATCTCTTTAAAAATAAAAAAAGCAGAGAAATACCGTGCGTATAAAATATGATGTTAACCCATTAACGCCGGAGAATTCTGATTTGTCAATTTATTTCCAAGCCAGTTTTTTAATATTCAAAACGGAGAATTTAAAAATAAAACTCGAGTTTCCCAGTATTTGCGAGTGTGCTCTTTCAGAATCTGGGGTCGAAATTGAGTTTTTTTTCAATTAAAATATTAAATATGTCAGCAGATAAATTAAAAAACAAAGAAAATGAAAGAAAAAAAGATTTCATGATTTTCTTTCTTATTGAAAACGTAGAAAAATGTCATTTTTCCGTCAACCATGAGTGCACAAAATCATTGACGTTTAACAGTATATTTTTCAAATTCATCGTTATCGTCATTTTTACTTCCAAAATGATGACTTTAACGTGAAAATCCTGGAATATCCTCATCCTTAGCTATCGTTATTTGAAAACATCCTCAGCTTATCCTCACCTTATCCTCAGTTACCATTTATTGAAAAAAACTAACATCTTATTATGAGTGTAAATAACATTTATTCAATTCATTAATGTTTTATGATAGAATATTATTCCTATTTTCAATGTTTTCAACATTGTTAACGTTATTTGGATTTTCGAATTTTGTTAAAACGTTCAGGCGAGGCAAATCACTCAAACGTATTTTGAGCATCTTCATTAGAGATTTACAACGCAGATCTACAAAGAAAAATTTAGATAACAAAAATAAGGAAGAAAAAACAAGAAACTGCAAATATTCGGAAGCGGAACTCCTGCTAAATTCAGGCTAATCTTTGTTTGGATTTATTTGGGTTTGTTTGCCCCACTTCCGAATATTTACCCAAGGAACGACTTTTATCGCATTCCAACGATGCACACGTCCATGAGGGCCAGTTGTACAAGTCGAACTCTGTGAAATCGAGGCAGTATAGCTTTGAAAAGATCCAAACAATTCGCATACTGAACACGTGCTGCTGTTCTCCTCGAAACGCGATCCACTTTATCCCACCGTGTATCATTAGCGGTCGATCAATTTGCAACGGTGAACCCAAAAAAAGGAGTAGAAAAATCATGAGCATCGGGCATTCTCCGTCTTCCTTTTAAAGCCTTTTTACCGCATCCAATGCACGAGCTCCGTCCCAATGGCATGACACAAAAACGTACGCGCACTAAATCGGCAGAATTCGATCGTATTCCAACCATGCTCGCCACGCAATTCGAACCGGGGATCTATTACGATCGAACGCCTTATTACCGGAAACCGAAGTAAAAATTCGCGTAAAGCAGAAAACGGTCATTACTTGACTAAAATAAACTAAACTAAAAAAACTATAATAAATAAAAATAAATAAATAAACTAAACGTATGTGGCTTCCGGATGGAGGCCGTGTTGAGAATCAGCGTTGTGCCGACGTTTCGCAAACGTTACAGTCTGCATCATCAGGGCTGAGAGCTCCGATACTGAAGCTCCCGTGTCTCAGGCATTCCTTATATACTTGCAGTCATCGTTCCAGATCACTGCACCAGCCAATCAGATGTTTTAATTGATCGGCCGGTCAATTAAAAAACCGGGAGGACGGTGTGCCAAATGGGATTGACGTGATATCCACCATCTCTGTTTAGATTGTCCGGATGTTTTCGGATTTCCAAGCCTTCTCGGTGTTTCCTAGAAAAATAGCTGTTTGATGGGGCCAGACTTTGGGCTTTATCGAACTGGATGGCATGACCAGTTTCCATCCAATGCTCGGCCAGGGCTGATTGTCCAATGTGGCCATATTTGATACACCGTTGATGTTCTTTGATCCGTGTACTGATCTTCCTCCCGGTTTCTCCTATGTACACTTTACCGCATGAGCAGGGTATCTTGTACACTCCTGGTGCACTTAATGGTGGTCTTTGGTCTTTTGCACTCGGAACCACTTGTGCTAGCTTCTTCTGAGGTTTGAAGATGACTCGCACGTTATGTTTCCCAAGGACCCTGCCTATGCGATCGGTTATGCCCTGAAGGTATGGAAGGGAAGTTGTTGCTATTATTTGTCCTTCATTCTCCCCTTCAGGTTCTGTTACCGTTTTCGGATCGGCTATTTTTCTTCTTAGTTGTTTGATCGTTCTTTCGATGTTGCCTGGCTTGTAGCCATTATCTCCTAAAGCTTTGCGTAGATGTTCTAGTTCATCCTCGAGAGAGTTCGGTTCGGAGATCGCTAGAGCTCTGTAGACCAGAGAGCTTATGACCGATTGTTTTTGGGAGGGGTGGTGATGGGACGTAGCGTGGAGATATCTATCCGTGTGCGTTGGTTTCCGGTAAACTTTGTGGCCCAAAGTGCCATCGTTTTTCCGTTGAACCAGTACATCCAGAAAAGGAATTTGATTGTCCTGTTCTATCTCCATGGTGAATTGTATATTGGGGTGCTGGGAGTTGAGGAAGGTTAAGAAATGATTGAGGTTTTCTTTACCGTGACTCCAAATGACGAAGGTGTCATCGACGTATCGGAACCAGGTTGAGGGTTTGAGAGGTGCTTCTTGCAGAATTCTGTTCTCGAAATTCTCCATAAAGATGTTGGCGATGATAGGGGAAATCGGGGAACCCATGGCTGCGCCTGAAGTTTGTTCATAAAACTGGGATTGGAATTGGAAATATGTAGAGTTTAGGCAATGTTCTATGAGGGCTAGTAGGTTAGGAGCAACTTTTTGGGATTTTCTGACTATTTCTAGGGTTTCATGGGTTGGGACGTTTGTGAACAACGATACAACATCGAAACTTACTAGAATGTCTTCTGGTTGTACCTTGATGGACTGGATCTTATTCACAAATTCCCGAGAGTTTTGGATATGGGAGTTGTTGAGGCCTACGAGTTCCTGCAAGGGTTTGCAGAGAAAACGTGCCAAATGATATGTAGGGCTGCCTATGTTGCTAACGATGGGCCTTAGTGGGATGTTGTTTTTGTGTATCTTTGGCAGACCGTAAAGCCTGGGTATATAAGGAATGCCTGAGACACGGGAGCTTCAGTATCGGAGCTCTCAGCCCTGATGATGCAGACTGTAACGTTTGCGAAACGTCGGCACAACGCTGATTCTCAACACGGCCTCCATCCGGAAGCCACATACTCTTCAAATTACATAAAGAGCCGTGAAAGCCTTAAAACTAAAATAAACTAAACGGTTATTACTTGACTAAAAACGGTTAACACTTTACTAAAATTTCTAAAGTTTCATCTATGTCGAAATACGATGCTCCATGTTTTACGTTGTCGACCCGTTTGTTCATAATTTTGTACATGTCTGGTTGTATTTTTATGGCTGACAATCCGAAAGAGGCAAACATAAAAGTGCATTAACCCGTTTTCGTGATATCTGATCATACAGTGCAAAAGTTTCGGGCCAACCTTTTTTTCTCAGTTATTCGATAAAATAGTTAATGCCTGAACCTCTCCATCATTTCAAATATTTAAGAGAGCTGAGATATGCATAACAGCGTGATATATTACTTTGTTTGTATAGTGTATGGTTTGTGTACAACGTCGAACGCGTTCGGTCAGTGTGCAAAAAATTGGGCCGCTGTCTCGCCTTCTCCAGCCACACGGTTTGTTTACGTTTTCTTCCGCGCTTTCTTTCGCGTTACTTCGAAACATGAAGAACCATGAAAAAATCAGTTCTCTTTCTGCCGCAATGGCGAAACACAAAAATTTAGTTTCACGAAGTTGTGTTAAAATTATTCGAAAAAGGAAAGGGTTCTCGTGATATTGCAAATACTCTATCTATTGGGAAAAGCACAGTAAACCGTATTATTGCGAAAAATAAATCAACAAATTCGTTGTGTGATAAAAGTCGAAGCGGTAGACCATGAAAAACTTCAAAACGCGTGGGCAAAAGCATTAAAAGAAAGTGCGCCCTAGATCCGCGAAAAACTGCAGCAATAATATCGCGAGAATTACGCAGTGAAAATCTTGCTGATATCAGTCGGAGTACGGTATCCCGACGTCTGAAGGCTGTGGGATCGATTGGGCGCGTCGGTGTAAAGATACCACTCATTAGCACAAAGAATAAGAAGGCTAGATTGAATTTTGCCAAAAAATATCAACGTTGGACAATATCGAATTGGCGCAAAGTTCTTTTTTCCGACGAATCCAAATTTCAATTGTTCGAAAGTGATGGTCGCTGGTACGTAAGACGTCCAGCAGGTACCAGCTACGATGTACAATATGAAATTCCAACTGTAAAACACGGTGGCGGAAATGTTAAGGTTTGGGGAGCATTTTCTGATAACGGTATTGATCCGCTAATAGAAATCCAAGTCAATATGGACGCTATAATGTATCGAAATATATTGCAAGACCATATGCTCCCATTTGCAAAGAAAAATATGCCGAATGGGTGGATATTTCAACACGACAATGATCCCAAATATCCTTCGCGTCTTGTGAAGAATTTCCTTGAAAGCCGAAAAGTGCACCTTCTCGACTGGCCCTCGCAGTCACCGGATTTAAATCCGATTGAACATTTGTGGCAAGAGCTCAAGGTTCGCGTTGGAACGAAGAATCACTCCAACAAGACGAAATTGTGGGATCATTTGCAATATGAGTGGGAAAAGATGCCATAAGATCGCATTTCGCAATTAATTGCGTCTATACCCCGACGATGTGCTCCTGTAATCGCTGCTAAGGGCATGGCAACGAAGTATTGACTCTAGAGAGAAGACTAAACCATGTTTTGTTATTTTTATAATGTTTTGTTTTTTGTTTTCATACGCAATAGTATATGGCCCAATACTTATGCACAGTCATTAAATAAAAACTGTTGGATAATTAATTGTTGAAGAGTGATATTACTGTTTATACCACTTTTTTTTTTATCAAGCATCTCGACGCCAATTATAAGTGTCATCACTCGTTTGTATTTCCCGTACCATCGTATTTCTATGCAATATCCACGAAAAATAGGGTGGCCCGAAACATTTGCACGCTACTGTATAAACTACATATATAAAATATATTATGATATATGTTATACACATAAAATATATTACGATATATATTACACATATGAAATATATATGTAAAATTTATTGTCCAACGATTTGGAATATTGGTAATACGTAGCTACAATGTTTATAGTTTGGCGGCAAGTCGCTTATTACTTCTTGCCCCGCTGTTATAACTTATAGCCACCATCTCCCCTACCTACTCTTAACCAGCTTATTCACGACGAATCGTAGATGTAGGTCTTGAAATTATGTGCAACATTTTCACTCAACTGAAGGGCGATAATGTCCTGAAGTACAACAAGAACAAAATGGCAGACAAGAGGAAGATGTCTTAGGCCCCCGCTTTTTTTTAAATCCGATTACACTTGTCTCGAGAAGAGATAGACCTAGCCGCACTTAGTAGCTTCACTGGCAAGGTATAATGGCTGTTCTTCTTTAATCTCGCACAAGAGCTTCGGAGCCTCGACGGAACTGGTACCGACCCTTTTTTTTTCCTATCGCGAAATACGCAAATGCATTAAAGTTGTGCAATTTTTCCACCCGATCTCAAAAAGGTACCAACGATTATCGATAAAAATCATCATTTCGGCGAAATTGAAATGTTTTTTTTCACCATTTTTGGCCGTTGTTTTCACTGAAAACCACGCTAAATACAAATTTGCACATGATTCGAGGGCTATCGATTTCCGAAAGGCCCTTCATGAAACACAGAACAACCGCGACTGCCCATTAGTCGGGTCTTGATGCAGCCAATTAAACGAGGATGCAGTCACGTGTAAGTTTATCGTTTACATATTTTCCACCCGGTTTTCTCGAACTCCTTCGAATCCGGACGATATTTTCCATTCTGCGTTAAATGAGCGCGGTTCAACCGTATCATTTAATAATCCTTGATAATCGGGTTATATTATACAAGGTTTTTTTTGGAATTCAATTTGTAGAAACGGGTGAATCTATAGTATTAGTATTTCACAGTTATCATTATTTATACTTGCTATATTATAACACAGTTATATTATATTATATTTATTACAATTTTTATAATTTATTATGATTACATTATAATTTATATAATAATAACATTTATTATAATTTATTATTATTATTATTAGATTATATTTATACATGTTTGAAGTAACGTCTTGAATTTTTTCGAAGCGTATTCTTCGAAATTGTACATGATGTTTGATGTTGCGCGGGTCATGTCGCGAATTTTTTAAATCGTCGGGAGTATACTTTTTCAGAAACTACTCGGTCGATCAACCTGCAATTTTGCATACACGTCGATTACATGTCGGGCTATCGTTCGGCCCTGCATCTTTTTTATTGCTTCATAATTACTATTTTTCCTGGCCGCGAGAACTGAAAATTTAATTGTAAAAATCAGAGTACTGTTTTGATTTTCAATTTTACTGAACATTATTTTTTACTTTCTATGATAGTACCTTTGAAACGAAAGCTTGTTTTCAAAAGTTTTTTACGTTTATTTTATTTAATACTTTTAGTACCAGAATTTGTTTATTTATTCCCCATGCGGTTCAGACATCGGCGTAATCAAAAACTTTGCCATAGGTTATAAACGTTTTGCGAGAAACTTTATAATAGTGTAATTATAAATAGTGCTCAAGTCAACAAAGTTAATGAGCCCAAACTCGATTATTCTACTATTTGCCATTAAGAAATTTGTTTCCACATCTTACGACCATTATCAGACTCCCGTTATCATGTAAAAAGTGCTAATGATAACAAAACAAATGAGCACAAACTCGATTGTCCTATTATATGCTATTAAGGAGTTGCATTGCCCACCTCCCACCTCCATCATCAGACCAGCTCCATGGTACCATATTATTGCATTGTCACCGAAGTAACACAGATATCCCAAATTTCACCTCAAGCGGATGCCAGAAAGTGCTTGGAAAATAGATTACAAATTTTGAATTTGAACATCGGAAAGACAGACATACGAACGAAGCAAGTTAAATAAAAGCTTGTAAACATTTCGAAGTTGTATTTTTACGTCTCGGATGATTTTTGTCATTTTATTGTAGAGGGCGAAATTCATGTGTAAACAAACACTAACGACGGTTCAGCGGTACGAATCGAACGAAAATATTCTCCCCACACTTACACCAGCGTATCTACGATCATAATTCATCATTTAACATTTATCGCATACCTGAAAGATTCAAAAAATTCGTACGTGTGTATGCCCGAACGGTCGAAAAATCACGTGATGATCCAAGAACGCGTGGTGTTATGTTTGTAAACACCCGAAACGCGACAACGCGCCAACTACGTTGAGAAACTCCAAACCCGCCGCCCTGCTGAACTCGTCACTCTCTTATTCTCAAAGACGCGAAGGGTCCGCTCAATCGTTGAAAATCGCAAAAAAACTTGTATCAGCACGGAAAAAAAACCGAGTGAAACGCTGCCGCGAATAAATAGCAATAATGTGGAAAAGAAATAAAAAACAAACAAAAAAAGTAGAAAGACCAGGAAGTAACTACATTTTTTGGATATTGAAGCGCATTGTTTTGTTTTTTTCGTCCGCGTCCGTGTTTTTTTTTTCAAGTTCACGATAATCCACCATCACAAGGCTTTGTCGGTAATCCATCGGCTTAACTCGGGTACAATTTTATCACCATGGCCCGAACACTTTCCCAATCCTTCCGGCATTTCTTTTGATTAAAATCTTTTGTCAATCATTCGAAGAATTCCAATTTTACTATGTACGAAATCGATATGTATATGTGTTCAGATTGACAGAACCATGGGCATAAAAAGACCCGCAAAGACGAGAAAAAAACCCTCGATTTTTAATTCGAGGTGAAAAAATAATATCGTAAATCCGGATGAAAACGAAGCGGATCTTGAAAATTTCCTCCGGAGTCAAAAATTTGCCGAAAAATTCAGATTTCCATCGTAATTTTGATGAAAACTATCGTTAAATGATTACAACAAAAAAGTGTGAGAAAGCGAAAGTAAAAGCCGAGAAATGGAGGAATCTTTGGGGAAACGAGATCTTTTTTTCGTTTAGACACGATTACAGTAGCGGATGCGGAACAGATCGTGAGCACGAGGCACACGGTACGAGACCGCAACGTTGACTGGACGTGGAAAGCTCACTGAAAAGCCCGCAAGCGCGAGAGAGAAAAAGAGCCATTGGCGAGAGGGGAAGAGTCAGAGATAGAGAGAGAAGGAAGAGTGTTTGGGACGCCGGCGCTCTTCGCAGAGCGCGGGCTTTCCCGGGTGTAAAGCTGACGCGTGAACGAAGACAACGCTATTCTCGTTTTTCCGATGGAAATCCAATTCGCGCGGGACTTATTCCGATCGAATTCGTGATTCATTTTTCCGGACACGTCCAGTCCACTGCAGGATGGCCGAAATTTCTCTTTTGATGCAGTATTGAGTGTAGTCCCGAAAAGCCCATACCTCTGATTAATTTGAAATTTCGTGTTACCATGTATTTTGACTCGCTGATTATGAATATCATAGTGAAAATACCCGCAAATTTAATTTTCAAGGTCAACACTCACGAAAACTGATTTTTTAACAGTTTTTCTGTTTTATTTTAACAAATATTCATTTTAGAGAAAAATGTTTCCCATAAAAGTTATAGCGTATGAAAATATTGATCTTTTATGTTCCATACAGTTTTTATCTTAAACTATTCCGTTTCGAGAAAAATGGGATTATGGTCCAATAAGTGGATATTGCTTAGCTCCATTAGTTTCGATATTGTCTACTTACGCACTTCACCGCGGGAAGGTTGGAGTTTAGTCTTTGGAAGCGCATGTTTTTTACTTTTATTTTACATTTTATTTTTTGATCTCTTTTTCTTTTATTTTAGTTTCTCTTTGCATTATGTACTAATTTAGCATTTTTTGTGATTCAGTCAATTTTAAAGTGCATGTTTTTTTGTTTTTTATTTATTTTTGCTCTTTTATTTTAATTTCTTTTTGTATTATATACTATTTTTGCATTTTTTTAAAATTAGCTTATATCAAGAAAAACAAATTTAAAGAAAAAATTAAACAATTAATGAAAGCAATTAAAGAAAAAAATTAACTTAACTGCCCTTTCCAAGATAGCAAATTTTAACGTCGGTGATAAATTGAGCGAATGGATCTATGTTCAGTTTTTTTACACGGCGGCGCCACAAAAATTCGCAAAGATGATCCGATAGATTATCTTTCCGAACTCCTCCTCGCGCTAGAGAAAACGTATCCAACGCCACGATGCGATGACTCGATGTTTTGAGTGTATGCTGCGATTTCTGAATTTACAAATTCTTCGGAATGATTGACAGTTTTGTGGACATAACCACGAATGTTTAAATTCAGATAACCTTTCCAGCAATCCGTGTGGATTTCTGTAACAATCTCTACATGTTTTTGGATTAACGAGAGTAAGATATTTTTATCTCTCTTATTATTTGGGCAAATGATAGTTTTGGTGATAGTTTTCAGGATGCATATCATTACCAAATGTGTGTATCATTACCTATACCAATACTGTGTATCATTACCAAAATCCATGCACCTTCTAGTGCACGTCCTCGCTCGTATTTTTGACGGGCTATCTTACATTCGTCGATTTCCACGATTTCACTTACTCCTCCTATTTTACCTTCTCCTTCAAACTGTTGGTCAAGAGCAACCATACCAATTTCTGGACAAAACGAAAAGCGATCGGCAACCGTTTCCCTAGATACTTCTTCACCTCCTACAATACTACTTTCGCGGATAGTTTGTTCAAATGTTAAATTAAGGATGTTGAGTCCCTATGAAACATGTTAATGTTAATTGTTCAATAAATAGCTTCTTAATCGTCATGAAATTTTTACACGACCTCCTGAATACTTCATGTAAAAACATACAAAATTTTCAGAATTCCATCATCATTACGTCAACCTCAAAAGGGTTGAAATAAAAAATGATAAGAAAATTCTGAAAACTTGGTATGTTTTTGTATGAAGTATTTAAGAGGTAGTGTCAAAATTTCACGACGATCAGGAAGCACGTTATTAAAAAATTAACATTTCGTTAAGAACAATTTTCAAAAGAAATTTAAAAAAATTTATCAATAAACTTCGTTTTGTTTCCGTTGCTTTCAGTATATTGTAGATACTACAAAATTGAGAGGTCAAAAAAAAAACTTATTGCAAAGTTACATCAGTTTTCATAAGACAGCATTTAATTTGTGAATGTTAATTGTTCAATAACGAGCTTCCTAATTGTCGTGAAATTTTTACACGACCTCTGAAATACTTCATACAAAAACATACCAAATTTTCAGAATTTTATCATCATTTGCGATTTGGGACTCAACATCCTTAATATTAAAGCTGCATGTGATGAGCATACAGGTTGTGCTGCAGATACATGACATCTCTCAAATCAAGTGTTTTCGGCTACGTTTGCACAGTACTTGCATTGTACTTGCCTTTTTTTGACAAATAAATTTACCACATATTAATCGCGAATCATGTAGAGTCATGTTTTTTTTTGTTCCGCGATATTTCGCACTTGGTATTAGTTCGATGTCACGTAACCACTGAAGGGTTCTTTCTCGATCCTGCAAACGAGAGCTTAAAGAAAAGATATTATAAACTCGATTCATTATAATCAATTTACAATAATGTTTGCGAAAAACTCAATGCAGTATCCAGAGTAACTAGTGTGCAGTGTCCAGAAGAAAGATATCCAAATGGATGCGGACATTTCATGTACAACAGTGAAACAACAAATTCCAAATGTGAATAATTAGAATTCAAGTTTCAGGTATCCTTAGTGGCGTGAAGCAAGGGCTGCGTTTCTGAATAGCGGGTATGGGTGCTGTTTAAAAATATGTGTTTTGCGTTATTTGGGTATGCATAAATGTGTTTTTTGGATGGCAATAGGAAAATTTTTGCTATTTTTGTTTGGGCTTTTTTGTTTAGGTTTTTGTTTTGTTTGGGTTTGGTTTTTTTTGGGCTTGCTTGGGCTTTTTATTAATTTTTGTTTACTTTAGGTTGTTTAGGTTTTTTCGTTTAGAGTTGTGTTTGGATTTTTTTGTTGGTTTTGTGTCAGTTTGAATTTGGTTTTTTCTTTGGGTTTGTGTGGGCTAATGAACATTATCTATATTTTTGCTGTTACCGATCCGTTACTATAGATAAGTAGATAATATCGAACCTAACGAACCTAAGCAATTTTCACTTTTTCGTCCATTTACCCATTTTTCTCGAAATGGAATGGTTTTAGACAAAAATTGTATAGAACATAAAAGATTAATATTTTCACAGGCTACAAGTTTTGTAAGAAACTTTTTTCGCTGAAATGAATATTTACTAAGATAAAACAGAAAAACTGTTAAAAAATCAGTTTTGTGAGTGTTGATCTTAAAAAACGAATTTTGCGGGTATTTTCAATATGATATTCGTGATCAGCGAGTCAAAATATATAGGTACACGAAATTCCAAATTAACCAGAGGTATGGTCTTTTCGGAACTTTATCCGCAATATTCGAGTGTGAAAACCCATTTCCAAGCGTTGTGATTGCGTCCGTTCTTGTCATCTGAAATAAACGATTTTATTTTTAATCTATTCTTTACGAATGTGGTTATCGTTCGGCCCTCAATCTTCTCGATTGCTTTATCGTTACTTGTTTCCCGGGCCGCAGGAAGTGAAAGTTTTAGTGTAAAAATCAGAGTACTGTTTTTCAAGCTCTGCCATTTTGTAGATTTTCCCTTAAATATTTTATTAGATGGCCGAACGATAACCACATTTATAAAGAATGGAATGCTTGAAAATAGTTTGATTCAGACGACAAGGACAACCGCAATCACAACGCCCGATGCAAAAAAAATATACGCGACATGGCCTGCGTGAAGTTAAATTAACATGTACAATTTCGAATAAAATGCTTTGAAAAAGATTAAGGCGGGATATACGTTTACAACGATAAAATATCGATTACTTTTATTTCTATTTAAATGATTAATATATGTTGAATTTTTTCGCAAAGTTTCAAAGCGAAATTCGAAAAACTCCAAACGTCGCAGCCCGTCATCGCTGTGCCTCATCGCCGCTCGGATTCGGAGCGCGCGCCGCAGGTAGGAACCAGAGCGCAGAGAGGCAGGCAGAGATGCGCAAAAAATAACGAAGTGAATAACAAACAATTATAATTACTATTGTAATTGATAATTTTGTCACTCTGTAAGAGATTACTTAAGTAATTCGTTTTTATAAGCACCTCGTGCAATTCAATTCAAATTCTATGTAAACTTCAAGAGCGTCTTTCTCAGAATTGCATTTTCACAATCGGCGTGCAGGATTACTCAAAAACTATTAAGCCGATTGAGTTGAAATTTGGTAAAAGTATGGATAATATCGCCACCGCCTACTTGACAAGAATTGTTTATGAAAAGTTAGAAAAAAAATACTCTTTTAATCCAAATTCTACAGACATGTTACGTGAAATGTTGATTCATTTTTTTAAATGCGTGCCATTCTCTTAAATTTGCATTTTATTCAGTTTAATTACTGTCAGATAAAAACTATGCATGTTCTAACTGAAAATTACTCACACTGTAAATTTAACCGATTCTCTAAATTTAACGCCGAAGAAACCACCTTGCAAATGGGTGTTCATACTCGACTACGGCCTTAAATTCGTCGAGAGGCAAAGAAAGACAGATCGTGGGAGAAAAGGAACCCGAAGAATTCTCAGCAGAATGTGCGCCGGGCTTTCCGATATAGCATTTCCCTAATTAAGTGACTAATCGTGCAATCCGTCTTCATCATTATAGTGATGAAAATATCTACAAATAATCTTATGGCTCGCGGGTAACCTGAACTACGACCGGCGATCTTTACTCAGACTTTGACCGATTTATTGGCTAGTAATACGTATTAATTAATGTTGCATAAATTCAGACGATGCCTCTACTTTTCCTTTCAAATTTCATTCATATTAAAAAATCCGATAAGTTCTTTCACGACATACGTAATATGCCCTCATTGCACTGCGTCCGATTATTAATTGACCTCGCGCTGACGTAGTTCCTATCAAATCGGAGATAAGACATTACGAAACTCCGTCGAAAGATGTAATGCACTCGAACCGTGAATAAGACAAAATTGATTAGATCTGATGCATTCCCCCATCGCTCTTCGTTTTCCTCGCCATACTAATGATGAGCGAGGCTCGACAAGAGCCACCCAGTTAACGTCTTCTTGACTAGATAATTCCCGTGTTGATAAATTAATCACGATCCGGCGGCGGTTCTACCACAGAATTTCACATTTGTGACATAGACTGTATCAGCGGGTTTACTGAGTAGGCTCCGCAAAAGTCTTGCCCGTCATTGCCCCACCGGCCAATGAAGATTGATTTCCATTTTTTTAATTGCACCCGTACACCGGGATAAATGGTTCGTTTGGATCAAATGAAATTTTTATCTTGTCTCGGCCTTCAAGACTCGCGTTTAATATCAAATCATACGTATTTGTTTCGATTAGATACTTCAATTTATTACGGGTGACTCTGAGAAAAACTATATGTTTTATCCTTATCAAATTTTATTTTAATTTAATAGACTTTTTAATGTACTGCAATATAATGATATATTTCATTTTGCGAAAAAATCGGTTCGTCAAAAAAGAATAAGCCTTGGAATGAAAAATGTATATTTAACTGTAACCAATTTTTGGCCAAGTGTAATAACCTCATTCATTTCGGCGACAAATATTTCTCCTTTTCGCGTTTGTGTACAAACGCTCTGATCTTTTTTTCCACGGCTGGCTGATTCGAATTGATGACTTGAAATGCGGACGGGACTTTAATTTTTTTCCAATTACGAAGCTTAGCTTTTGTGGTTATTCATAATACGGTTACTTTACAAAGTGTTCCCGTTCGCAATGTTGCGGACAGTATATTTGAATCTGACCAATCATGTACGTGAGACACTGCCTACTTTAATAAAGCGTGTGTTTGACTCGAATAAATAACTTCTTCGCAATCAACACTCGCTGAAACGTTTTTTTTTAAATTACACATGTGCTTCAAGTGTAATTATTTCTTTATGGCTTATTGCCGTTATGATACGAGTAACGAAAAAAAATTTATATTAATTCGAATACCCCAAATGCGAAGTACGTCAAATGTTGAAAAAATATGTTGTTGAAGTTTGCATCATTCGAATGCAACGAAAGTTCTTTTTTAGATTTTATTTTCCATATTTATATTATTAAAAAGATCTTTTTTATATGCCGATATTGTAGATTGCTTAATAAATAACTTAAAAAATGGTTGAAGGATTTTTGTAGGCAAAATCTGCCAAACGAAATTAAAGGAATTGAGAAATATTCGTTTTTATTACATTCCAACGATGCGAAGTTTAACCTTGTAAGAAAATAGTAATGAAATACCTAAGTGTGGGAAAAAGGATTTAGTAAAAACAAAATCCAATTTTTCGGCTACATTAATAACACTTCTCCAATTAATAAGGGCAGAATTATAAATTCGAACCTCGATATGACGAAATCCTCGATATAACGACGATTTGTCCATTCCCTGCCAATAGACACCCGACACCTTGATACAACATAATAATATATATTGTGCTCTAAACGCTAATTGCTTATAAAAATTGCCCTAATTTAAGCGTTTCTTTCTTTAAACAATATCCCTATATTTATAGTACTAATATATTTTTCAAAGTACATTTAAAAAAAAACATTATCTCGATGTAACGAATTTCCCTAGAGATTCATTATACCGAGGTTCGACTGTAATGGAAAAAGTGGACTGCGAAAATGAAAATCTTTGTCATATTAAAATGCCAGACGCAATTTATCACGAAAAAATCCAAATCCCAGCTTAAATATGGTGGATTCGGAAATGTTGTCCGCCTACAAAGAGAGCGTTAGAAAAAAAAACCGCGGAAAAGCAGGCAGATACAGAGTAAAAGGGGGAGAGAGAGCAAACAAAAGCGTAAATGTATAAGCTTGCACATCGCTTCCTCACCATTTATTTAGCTCATAAAATTTTTCCTACAAGCTAGCCAGAGCTTTTCAATTGCGGCGTTACAAAGGACATTTTGCAAGCAAAATGCGGAAATGAGAAGCAATGTACAAGGTTTCACCCTGCGCCACTTTTTTCCGTTTATTAACCATTTCTCAATGGTACAATAATATCGTGAAAAATTCACCAGATATCTCAAAATAACTAAAAAAAACGGGCTTACTACATTTTTTACGTATTCCAATTCTGTTTGAATGCGAATCCCTCCGTGATTACACTGTCGGGCAAATTCAGTACCGACCAGCCATCGATAATACTTTATTATATTTACACGAACTTCAGCGCGATGCCACCGAATTTGGGGAAGAGAAAATGTTTATTAATTTACTTTTCAACAGGTGAAATTCTTTATTTCGTAAGATATGAACCGTTTCACCGATTCTGGTCAGATTCAATTCCAAACATCGATCAATCGTACTCTTAATATTAAAAAAAATGTGTCCCTTTAGCACGAAATTTGTTGAAAATGCAGCGAAAAAAAATGAAAATTAACGGGAGGTATACACGTAGGAGCCGAAAAAAGGTAATTTTTGTGATTTTTTTCAAGGAAAACTATTTTAAATTTCGGATTGGGGTTTTAATTATCTAAAAGTATATACATTCAAAAATGTGTTTAATTTTCTTCATTTGAAAATATCAAAAATATACAAGGATATTGTATGATCCTTGGAGCGTTGTAAAAAAATCGGTACCCAAAATTTCTCGAAAACCAATGAACCGATTGCCTTGAGGTTTTTTGTGTTTATTCTATACACCATTATCTTGTACTTGTCATAGGATTTTTTTTCCGTTACTTAGTTTTTGTTTTATAGGCAAAATAATAACTAATTTTTGGCCGAAAAATCACTATTTATGTTCAAACGTCCGCCATTTTGTCACAAATCGATATTTTCAGAATCGGCTATGACAAGTACTAGATAATGGTGTATAGAATAACCACAAAAAAACCTCAAGGCAATCGGTTCATTGGTTTTCGAGATTTTTGGTACCGATTTTTTTATGACCCTCCAAGCATCATACAATATCCTTGTACATTTTTGATATTTTTAGATAAAGAAAATTAAACATATTTTTGAATGTATATACTTTTAGATAATTAAAACCCCAATCCGAAATTTCAAATAGTTTTCCTTTGAAAAATTCACAAAAAATGACCTTTTTCTGGCTGCTAGGTGTATATCTGCCCTTAATGGAATCTGAACCAAAAATACCTGAATCGGGCTCGAAAATTTGGCCTCGACTTATAAATAGATCCTGACGGTTTCGGGACACATAATTTTGCAATGTATTGGAATATTCTGAACGAGTTTCCACTGAAATCACTAATTATGAATAGTTATGAAAACAAAACTTCCTCTCCGAAGAAGCAAAAAACAAGATTCTCTAGTTTTTAGTTAAAATATCTCGCATATTGAATGTCCAATTTAATTCCCATCTGGGCAACGATAATGCCTCATTACCTGGACGGTCTGCCTGCAGGGTCCGCCTTCATTATATTTGGCCCGCAAGTACCAACAGCGACAACCACGATGCAGAGTCCGATACGGTTTGCGTTAAATATCGCCGTGGTATAATACTAGGGAAAACCCGAATAATCAACAGACGGACTGAGGCCGGAGGCATGTGGCTGTTATTATTATCTAAATCTTATTTGCTATCATGGTTATAATCGGGTGCTCGGAACTCCTCGTCCACGGCTCCCATCAAGCTCGTGTCACTGGTCAAGTTTGTTTATTTTGTTTGAGTTTGTCTGAGTTTCCATATGTCCCTATAATACTCAGCCCAGACTGCAATTACCACAATTTGGTACTCTGACGCTATTTGCCTTGAGAGGGTAACACATGAAAGTTATTTTTACCCGCTTTTTTGGGAATTTTTTATGGACCTGTAAAACTTGGAATTTTTACCATACATTCATCAACATTTTAACAGTCCCTCAGAATTGTATCAAACAAAAATAACGAATTGAATCGACTTTACATCGTTCGAAAGACACTCGTGCGTTGAAAAGAGGCTGGTCGACGGGTGCCATGCTTCTGGAGGTTTGGCTCGTCTGAAATAAAAAATCGAGAGGAATTTTAATTCGCAGACCTGGGGCTATCGCTGGAATTACAGTAAAGTAAAAAATAGCGAAAATTGGATTTCTGGCATGGTTTAAAAAAATTAAATTCCAAGTTTCGTATTTTTTTTCGACCTTTTCAGCTTTTATAAAAAATATGGCAGAAATCAGAAATAATTTAGTCCAGGTGAGAGCTATAGATGTGCTGACTACACGATCAAAATTTGAGCGGTGTCCATTCAATAGATTTTTAGGTGTCATAGAAGCCAACGTGAAAAATACAGTTTGGAGAAAAAGGCGTTTAACAGTCAAGTACGATTTAGATAAATTTTTCGACTTTTTTAGGCCTGTCACGTGGAATGCCCCCCTTAGCGAAGCAGGACATGTATATTGGCATAAGTAACCAATCCAAGAAAAGCGATTTTAAAAAACGAAAACACTTTTGTGGCTCAGATATTTCGAGAACATTGTCCATATTCAGTTCAGAAATAAATAAATTTAAAAAATAAAATCATTTTGATAATGTTCAGTTTTTATAATATATAGTTTTGATAATATTTTGAGAACATTGTCAATATCGAGTCCGAAAAAAAAAGTTAAAAGATGAAAAATCCTTGTGCAATTTAGTTTTTGACAACAGCCATTTTTCGGCCCAAGCGCGAATTTTAAGTCACAGCGGCTAACAAAATTTAACGAGGAAGATACCTTAAGGCAAGGAAAAAGTTGCTGATTTTCATGATTTTTTTTAAAGCTCAGATTTTTTGCCTTTTTTAGACTTATCGTATGTTTTATTACTACTTTTGGTTGTTACGTGGCTTTTTTTATTAATCTTTAAAAAGTTCGTAGCTATGTTACGGTCTTCTAAACGGGTTGCGGCGGATCTTGTCAGATGGCGTGACACGAAGCGTCGACGGGATTAATCTGAAAATACCAACGAAGATTTTACTTTCATTAACACCCATATATAGAATATCAACCAATAAAAAGTGAGAAATGTTGAAAATCAGTGAACCGGAACGCTTTGAAACAAAAAGATTGAATTTTCCGAAAAATGGGTACATATTGCAATAAAAGAATACTTTTTCTTTAATGTTTAGGGTCATGTTTTAGACAATAAGGTTAGAAAGATTTATACCTAATTCATCAGAATCGGTCGATCAGTTTTTTAGCTATACACAATGCTAGTTTTGAAAATGCAGTGTCAAAGACCCTTCCATACCTCCATCATTTTTTAAAGATTAATCGAAAAAAATACCATGTAACAGCCAAAAGTAGCAATGGAACATACCCTTAATCTAAAAAATAGTGAAGAAATCTTTCCTTTAAAAAAAATCATGAAAATCAGTAAATGTTTTCCTCGCCTAAGGTATCTTCCCCCTTTAAAAAAAACAGCTATCAACTTATACCACTTATATCTTGCTTTCTTTTATGATACTTTCTATTCTAATCGTGCAAATGAATCGAATTGACGTTAGAGTCCCTTTCGCCATTAGCTAAGTAGATTCAACTGTAAAGAATTTTCATTCGAGAACATTTTATTGTATGATTCCGAAGATGGAGAATATGAAAAGAAGAAGTTCGTAATCAATTCAATATAGCAGAGAAGAATACAGACGAGTATCAGAACGCGTTTTCTGTCTTTCCTGGCAACTTTTTTCGCTTTCATAGCCAGAAGTCAGATTCCCTCAACGCTTTTTGCAAAAAAAATTGTCCCAGGCACTGCATTTATCTGCTGCACCCCCGACGCCGCCAGTATCTTTCGTCTCTGTACTTATTGTCAGTAAATTACGAGCCTCGGTGTACAAAATATCTATGTTGGTCCTTGTCATTCTCCCGTCTCGCCAAGTCACTTCGCACCGTCTTCTCAATACTTAAAACCTTTTTAAATTTCTTAAAGAAACAAACCCATCCCCACGTGCGTTTTTTTCGTTGTGGCAAGAGGCAAACAGTCGCGCCGTACCGCAGAAAACGTTTTGTCTTTACCCTTAATAGGTGTACGCTAATGGGATGGATCAGTATTAAATCAACAATTACATTAATTCAAAAACGCTGTGGTCACTACTGTCCATGTCGTATTGTCCATGTCCAATCGTTTCCATGAATATTTCAAAATCGCAGTACGGCCGGCGGCCATACAAAACGATAAAAATATTTTGGTGGTCCGGAATACACCCGTATTGTTTTATATTCCTTCGTTTTTCTATATTTTCTTTTTATATTTTTCTGTTTGAATCATATTTCTCAGTATATCAAATGTTATTTTGTTTTGCACATTTTGGTATATGCACGTATAAATCCGTATGTGAATATTAAAAACTTAAAATAGAACATTAAGATTTTTTATTTTTGAGCATATTTGGGTATTTCTCTGCTAATTGGAAAATTGATGTCCCAGACGAATTTAATGTATTTTAAGTTATTATTACTGAGTTGTATCTATCTACCATAATTTGTTACGTGTTCTTGGTGCCCCATAACACATATGATGTTGTAATAGTTTAAGGAGGTACGATCACTTCCACGGGGTCAAAAAAGAGTCTTAATTAATTTTACCCCAGCTGCTCTGATTGATGTTTACTTATGTTGATTATTCGTATTATCGATTATAGTGTGCCAAATGTTATGGTAAATGATGAATTTTTTGCACGTGAACAACTAAAAACTTAAAAATTAGATTGTCAACGACTCGGTAGTAATCTTCGTAATAATTCAAGGCTATTAAAATAGGCTTGAATTACCTCAGTAGAATTAACACGATACGCAGAATAGAATTATACATATTATTGATACGTGATAAATGATAAAACTCCATAAATTGTTCTTTGCATATTTCGTGGCGGCTTCTATTCAAATTAATTACAAAATAAAGCTGGGGTATGTTCGCCAAACGCATCAGCTGACACTCGCGACGTTGTTAAGTCCGTGGGTGCTATTTAGTCGTTCTGACCATTTTCAACCGGAAATTGAAACTTTCTTGTAACGTAGTGCTTTCACCACACGGTGAAGATTTGATTGATCTTATTTTTGATTGATTGATTGATAGATCATAGATTGATTTTCTTATATTTCACAATATCTTTTATATCTAATCTATCGAATTTCAGTTTTCCAATGGGTTTAGTTGGATACGTGAGCAGAAAAACCGCGATCACCGCACTCCCGGTTGACCGTCTCCATAAGACAACGTGCTTCGGTACCCGAGTCGAAATTTTTATCCTCCTCTGAACCTTCACACGACCTATTTCTTTTGTAATGCACAAGCCGCCGGCCTTCGTTGAACCTACCAAACCCCATTTGTCGAGTTCAGTGCCATGAAGAGTCCGCCCCTTGGTCCAGTGTAGCCTCTATTAGACCTCCCAAACCTTCTTTCGACCGCCCGTTTCAGTGAACGTGCAGAGCACAGGCCTTTTTACCCTGCTTTCGATCTCAAATCCGTTGCCTCGACCCCACCTAACCTGCTTGCGGCCCAAATTCCATATCTCCTCCATCATCATTCCATTGTGGCCTGATCGATAACCCGTTCGATGACGAAAATGGTACGTTTTCCTTGATTCCCCGAAGAATGGCACAGGTAAATATGCGTTATCAGATGATGAATAAATACTACACAATTAATAAAAATACATCGCCACCTTATCAAATTATTAGTGTAATATTAATATGCGAAAACAATCTAATTTTCTCAATATCGGTTTATTATCATTTTATAGGTGATTCATAGAAGAATGCTCGCATATGCAGTCTTACTCCAGTTCCATCGAATTTATGGACGTCACAAGTTTTCTGGTGAGAAAAAAATCTCACAGGAAAATTCTTCAAAAGTTCCAGGCTATCCAGTATAAACTTACGCTGCTTTTTTACATCTTTAATATTTCCTCTTAAACCCTATAGTTCTTGAGTTACATTGAATTTGCCAGAATGTCTTTTTTTAGCCAAAAATGAAACATCTTTGCGAAAAAGAATTGTACGAAACTTTTCAAAAAATGAAAATGGAGCTCCTGCTACCTCGTTCAAGTTTATCATGGATATACATGACAAAAAAATTTCCCACAATTCTCAATTTTCGATGGTCGGAAAAAAAGCCGAAAAACAGTCACGTACAAAAATGCGTACTGGGTCGAAAAAAAATGCATTCAAAAATATTTCAAAAAAGCAAAATAAAGCTGGATTTGTTCCCTCCAAAGCGCCGTTCGGTAAATTTGGTTATCTTTTTTTTTACGTAGCTATGTAACTTTTAGTGCGGCAAGAAATATCGACTGGTGTATCCACACTTTTGAGCGGCAGTTTATATTATATAATACTATATACACATATATTGTACTTCAAATATGTGTTTGCATTAATATAGTCGAATGTGCATTACTGGTAATAAATTTCGGACACTTCAGATAATTGCAACACTTTCAATCACTTTGGATAATTGCAAAATTATGTTAGAATAATTAATTACATAGAGCTCTATAGTATCTTCGTAAAATACTAAATTATTTATTTCATACTTTATTGTATATTACTCTAACATTATTTGGCAATTATCCAGTGCTCACCAGTTTTGCAATTATGTGAAGTGTCCGAAAGATATAATGTTGATATCTATATAAACCGTCAGCGTATTAATAATAATGCCCTAACGTTTATGGACGATATAGATAAACCCCTGGAGCCTCTATCTATAGATGGAGGGTCCAGAGCGTTTACAGTGCGCCTACACTGACAGAAAAACTCTATTTATTTTAACTAACCGCGTCTATTTGATTTTCTTTTATTTAACTAGGTTCTTCGTAGAACTAAATTTTTCCTACTGCATTCCATTATTATAATTATTTATTTCAATATATTCAAATGATTGATTCATTCAAATCAAAATTTAATAACGTCTAATAGTTGAATATTTCATTTGATTTCCATCCATTTGTGATTTCGTTAGATCTGTTCAAAAAACAATTTAGTTGAATTCACTAAATGGATCTAGTAATTTTTTAAATTTAAATCAAATACAATTTTCGTAGAGCAAACCATTTTATTTATTTGATTCAACTAATGGTCTGTCTTTGTTGCAACACTTATGTCAAAGGGGCATGGGGGTACAAAGAGTGGAGAGAGAAATTATATACATATATGTATGATATGTTTGAAAAATGTATAGGATGTTATCCGATAAAACTCTCTATCTATCACAATGGTATTAACTAATTGATATAGATCATGTGATGCAACAAACAATTATAGGGATTTATTTGGTGTTCTATCCCATATCTGCGACTAAAATGTTATAAGCACTCGGTAGCATAGGGGCAACGTGCGTAGCTATGAATAGGAAGGTACTTGGTTCGAATCTCATATAGGTAGGTGAAATATTTTCTTCGAAAAAAATCATATCAATAGGCTAGGGAATGACGAATTACGATGAAAAATCGTTGTGGTAAAACTCTGAATTGAGAGATTCATTTTATTTTGGATTTAGCAAATATTTTATGCATATAGTACACGTAGACGTACAGTGTACATTGTAAGCAAAAATAAAGATTTATATTGGTAGTGTACAGTGGGTCGAAAGGGGAGCCAGTAGTTCCGGCGGGAGCGCTCAACGTAGGCCCATCTAAGGCTCCGTAGGTTGAGTTGTGGACCTCGTTGACCTCCTTTGAGTCAAAAAGTCTACTTTCTGCCATACCGAAGGTTCAACGGAGGCCCTGACGCGCAGTGTTTCCAATCACTGCACCCTCCTTTAGATCTCCGATAATCCGCTATCGCCGATTTTCGCTCGGGAAAGGAAGCCTCCATTTTGCGGGTCGAATATTTTGACTCGGGTAACTTAAAGTGCTCGACTGTGCAGTTTTATTCCGAAAAAACTAACCGGTCAAAGTAGCTTAAATTTTGCCAATAGGCGCAAAAAGTATTCATCAAAATCATATAAAAATTTCAAATCCGAAAGTTGGATTCGTAGTAATGATCGTACCTTCTTAATGCTTATTTGAGGGTCTTTCAAACATCTTAAATCACAGTCCCCTATCGTGTTCCATTGCTAGAATGACAAGATTCGTGGCTAATATTTATTTTTAGTTTTAACACAACATAATTCTAACATTCATAAGTTTAACTAGAATAGAGTACATGTGTTTATGAAATACGACCATAACTTCAAAGACTTTTTCATTATGAAAAATTATCACTCAAATGTTGTCCTAAAAATGGCACCCATTTCGTATTCCGATAGTAGACAACATTCAGTGCGATAAACAAAACGCAAACGGCGTCGAAATGCCGGGCTAAGCTAGCTAACGTCATATTATTCCGTATTCCGTGTGAACGCTGCGTTTGTGGCAGAACGATGTGACAGAACCAATTGATACAAGTCCTCGGGCAAGTTGCTTCTCTATTATTTTTTGTGACTAAATGAAAATCATTTGATACGTAATTTATTCAGTTAGTAAGTTAGCACGTGTAACTCTTAATTCTAGAAACATGTAAAATAATTTAGCACTGGATGACTCTTTTTGCATAAATAACAGTCCCCTATCATTTTATGACACAGGGGATTGTTTTATTTTCTAGCATTGCCAGATATTATTTATCTTCGGACTCCTGGGACTGACATTATACTGTTTCTTTTAAGTAATGATGACTTTTGTGATGACGAATTCCAGCATTTGAATTTCGGAACAGTATAGAGTACGAAAAAAAGCCCTTAACGTCTGTGATATTTAAATGGACTCCGAATGTGAAAACGAATCCAGGCTCACTTTTAACACTCAGGATAATGACATTTGTAACTCGATATTAGAGACTGTACAGACGGAAGTTTCGTGTGACATTCCGTCCAATACCGAATGTACGATTGTTGCTGGGCCAAGTTCAATTTAAATCAGCCAATATAAGAGCGGCGTTAGTTTGGGTTGTTTTCTGTAAAAAATAAGAAATTTGGGTAGGTATATCGGTGTAATTAATCAGATAGACAATGAGGGTCGCAAATTGTCTGAAAATTTATTACAGTAAAGGGTTACACGTTCAGAGTTGATGATACTGATGTTTCTGATGTAGCATTCGACCAAATATTCCGAAAATTACCAATTCCAGATCTTACCTTAGAAGGGAAAAGAATATTTTATTGCTTTAAGTTACCTGAACCTGTCTAGAAAAAATAGATTATGAAGGTCTAATTCTTTCTAAAAAAACGATACTACTGATTTCATCGTAAGCTATCCTGGAAATTATTTAATTAACAATAAACGTATTAGTAGCAACATGTTTATTGTGATATTTAGTAGTATAAGATAATGTTTGTTTTGTCGTTAACGTTGAGTCGTTAACGTTTCTTTTATAAAGATGATGACATGACTAATCTTGTTATTTTTTAGAGTGAGAGGTTTAATAATGAATACGTTTTTAAAGTAAAGAGCTGAGTTTAATGAGTTTAATTTCTGTTGTGCTGTAGGCACATGAGGGATAACACCACTCTCGAATTTTTGGAAAATCGTTTTTTTGCTTAAAAAATACTTTGGCGTCATAAAAACAATATGCAATTGGTCCTCTAGTGAACTTTTTTTTTAAGGTTCAAGTACCGATTAAGCGCTCCGAGGCGCTGCGGCAAAACTTTTTTCAAACTGGGAAAACCGGTTCCTCGAACACTTTTGCATGGATCGATTTGAAATTTGAACAATAGCTTCACAATCACATTGTTTATGGGCGTACGTAGTCGTTTTTTGATTAAATGTAATTTTTTTTATAAACAATTTACTGCTTATTTTTTGGGCAAAGAATCCATTGATTTCTTTCAAAGTGTGCCAAATCTCAAAATTTGATAACAAAAATCCCTGCATTACCGACGCAGCACAGGTGGATGGGCGGTCGGGGTTCAGCTTCGGCGGTACACTGTAAAAAAAGATATGAAATTTACAATACATTTAAGATACAAAAGAATTGAATTTTACGAACTCAGTAGATGAAATTAAATTTGAAACACTTGTATCGTAAATTTAAAATAGGAACATGAAATTCTAACGTGGATATAGAATTTAATAGATGGAACATGGAATTTCAAAGACAAGTTTGTAAATTTGTGGAAAATGTATTGCATCAACCCGTGCCTTAAATTAAAGATTACAACAGTTGTATATTAATTCAAATATAAAAAACAGAGTATTGCAAATACAAAACGCGCTCAACCCACTTCGGCCGCTCGCGACGACCGATGATCGCGCGTAGTTCGCGTAGCGTCCGAGGGACGGCGCCTTGTTCCGCACTTTCCCATAGCCACTCGCAGCTTCGGTCGAGCATATAACCCGACCACCGGCTACGATCGTCCTGGGAAAAACAGACGGGTTTGCAACTCGTGCACGCGTCGGAGAGTGTCACAAATTCGTTACCCCTCCACATCCACGCCAGAGTCGCAGTTCTTGAACTCGTCTTTCCGGAAAGAAATTATTTTTCCCTTTTTACGCCGCCAGGTGTTGAAGAAAGAAATTTCACAAAAATCACCTTTTTTTATCTCTAGCTCCCGTCGAGGAGGATAAATACGAGTCACATTTTCAGTGGGCTTAATTGTCAATTTCTGAAATAAACTTAAACTTAGGATCAGTAATTTTAATACACACCCGTATGTTGATATTAGCAAATGGTTCTTAAATTTAATATACACTCGTATATTGATATCACCAAATGGTTCTTGATTTCAATATACTTGGATGTGATTATTTCTTTACACGTGCATTATTTTTCAAACGCACAAGTATATTAATATTACGGAGCTACACTTTCATTTTTCAAATAACCTGTTTTGGATTTTCAAAGTCGTATCTGAAATTTCATAAGCGGTATCCGCATAAAAACTTCCTACACTTGTGTATTCATTTTTATACAGAATTTTTTTACAGTGTACCTTGAGGCAAGCAGCGCTGTGCTCGGCCAGTACTCCGAGTGGTGACTGCTTTGCCGTGCACCGGCTAGCGCATCAACCACTGAGCGGAAAGCCAATAACTCTGAGACTTTTAGGGTGCACAGACTTTTACGAATGGTGCACAGACTTTTACGAATATGAGGCTGTCTTTACCAGTACGGGCTTTCTACCGTTTCTTCGTACTGTCATAAAATGCGGTATCGTTTAGCTTAAGGGGTTACACCTAGTTGGAACTTTTGAAAAAATGGATTTTGCGTTTCCGACGGATTCTTACAATATAACCTTTCAAAAATATTCTCTGAAAATGTCAAGTCGGTCCGTTGAAAATTGGGGGAGTTATAAGCGTTTACAGGTAGGTCCGGCAAACCTACGTATATACCTGATGTAAAACTTGAAACGCGTTTTTCTCGGAATTACTTTTTTCAGAATGGGTGACCAAAATATCTCAAAAACAACTAAACCGATCTGCTTCAAATTTCACAGACATTTTTTGTATATCAAAAGGCAGTCATTAATCGAAGGACGTTTTTCAATGCATACTTTTTTATGTCAAGAAAAATATAGTATTTTTTTCACCAAAATTTCGACGATCACTTTCGATCAGCGATCATTTTTTCAAAAATAATTATTTTATTGAATCCTTCGATCAAAGACTGGATAATACGGTACAAAAACTAAATTCATTTGGTTTTTTGGTTTCAGATCATTTGTTCCCGAGCAGGAGTGGTCACTGCGAAGGACCTTTTTTGCACAGCGGTCTGTGCAATTTACTGTATGTCCGTCGTTTATACATATCTCTCAATAAAAAAATGTTTCAAAGATACTTGAAATGATATCCTTTACTATGAAAAAAAAAAGTTAAAAACGTGCACCCATTTCCCACAAAAAAATTCACGAAGACACCTCTTTTTCCGGCCGCGAACTAGGTGTAACCCGTTAAGCCGGCTGTGGACGCGACGAAAGTTTGGTTAGATTAGCGCAATGCGGGTAGGGAATTATAAAAAGAGAGGGTCCAATTGGTACGGAAAATACGTGAAAAACCGCAAGGATGCACGTTGGAATTTAGAAAATAAAAATATTAATAATAATGTATCATTATTATTAATGTTGGTATAAACATTCTGTATAGTCGTCCCTTAATAGTAGCATTTTTTTCATCTTTGAGGACTTTCGGGAGAATTGACGATATGTTACCATTTGAATCAAATTTATACAGTCAATTATTCTTCATATACTGAATACGCTCTCTAAATTTCAAATAGTCTGCACTGTTTCTATAAATTTACAATTGAAGAAATACTTTTTAACATAGGGAGCTGCCTTATTGTCATAATGTACTGAGTGTTTCGACAGTTTTTAATAATATTTAAACAATTTTTCACGCTATTTCGTGCGTAAAACTGCCATTCGGCGATGAACGTTCTACCTATGTTAAAAAATTTTTCGTCAATCGTACATTTTATAGAAACGGTGTAGACCATCGATTTAAAATTTGGAGGCTGCATTCAGTATGTGACAAAGAATTTACCGTATAAATTTGAATCAAATGGTAACGTATCGTCAATTGTACCGAAACTCCTTGAGGCTGCACGGTAAATTGTTTTGAAGCATAAGATCATCTGTCGAAGAACTTGGTCGAATTCGAAGCCGTGCTTGTTGCTGCGAAATATTGGGTTGGCGCGCACCCCCGTGCACTCGAACAATTGATCGAAAAAATTGCACATTTGTTTGCGAGAATAGGAAAAAAAATACACCAAAAACATAAGCAACTTGCGAAACTACGAAAAAAGTTGTAACCTGGTTGGTCGATGGTTTCGTAAAATAGGAACATTTCTACGCGGCGTGAGAAGACGTGACTTTTTTCGCCGCTTGTAATCTTTCTCACCGGATGTCTAGGATCCATCGTTGCTCAGCCGGATCATCGCTCGCGCTCGATTTTCATGTGTTTCGCATCACGCTCACCGCACTGATCGAACGAAGAAAAAAATATTCCGGCCGTGAACTTTAGGTTGCCAAAGGGAATTTAATTTTACGTGACCCAAACGAAAATGTAAAACAAAACGGAGTAATAAAGTTTTACGAGATGACGAAGTTGTTTACGACTCAATCTGGCATGGCGATGTTATACGGGAACAAAAAAAACAATTCACTGGTCCCGGCGAAACAAAGAGGACGTGTAGTGGCAACGACGCCAACCTACGGTCAACTGAGGAAACACCCGAAATCCACCGACAGGCAAAAAGCGATAGTCGCGATTCGCATCGGTAACGCGAAACTACGAAAACGGCAACTGTACGAAAAAAGTCATGGAGACTAGAGTAAAGGAGCCCGAATGCAATGCTGGCGAAATGGTTGTAAAAGTGATGAACGATCCACGAACATCTACCCGCCTGGCGGCGCTACCACTGCGGGCCCCGTCCGCGCGGTGATTTTGAATCGTCGATCCGCAATTTTTCGTATATTTGTTTCTTATTAGCGCAGCTTGTAATACTGAAGAGTAATATCGATATGCTTTTGTTTAAATTATGAAATGATAATATTACAGTAATTTTTTTACTTGGAGGTGATCTATACTGTAAATGTTTTATTTTTATCCGGTGACATGTACGATTAAACAACCATAATGTGAATATTGCATACTGGATTTCCAAGAAAAATATATTTTTTAAGCCGTACATTATAACGAAATGGGAGCGAGGGGTATTTATATTAAAGGATTCGCATATTTAACCTAAAAAACGTTTTTTTTGTCCAAGCATCATTCTTGAACTAAAAAATCATTTGATACATTTTCACTGTATCAAATAATTCTCCAAAAGCATTAAAATTAATGGCAATTATAATTAAATTCGGCGACGATAGCATGCAATAAAAAAAATACAAACGATTTGACAAAATGAATCAACGTGTGGTTGCACATGCCGATGTCAATCTTTATCAATATTTTCGCTAATTCGCGAATTAATTGCATAAACATAATATTAAGGTCCAGTTCTTACCTTTATTGGGTGGTCTTTTTCTGTTTTGTTTTTATAAATACTTTTGATACCGAAATATCACTCAACGATGCGTAACAGCATAAACTGCGTAAACTGTATGTAACTGACATATATGTAATACTCACATATATAATAACTGACAGTAATACGTCACTGCATGTATGTCACAAACACTGCTAAGCCGGTCCTCACGCACCTATCCTATCCGACTATCCTATCCACCACCTATCGTATTCCGTTCCAAGCGCTGGTATCGCTTGCGGATATTTTTTGAACTACAAGATCTTTCATCACTTTCACGATCCACTTTTCGACGATTCCGCCATATGCGTTCGGGCTCCTTTACTCTGGTCTCCATGAAAAAAGCGTTAGAAAAAAAGGCTGTACTTTGTTGAAGTAATAACGATACCGAACAGTTGTTACCTCCCATTTGGCCGAAATTTTGCACAGATATTCTTTTTATAGATTATAATATATCTTTTAGATAGATTTTTGGCGTATCGCAATAGTTCTCGAAGTATCGAATTTTGAAAATTAATAAATTAACGCGCGTGTATATCTATACCTAAACTAGGGTAGGTGAAGTGAGTATGCATTGAGTGAGTGTAAATGCATTTTTGGCGTATCGCAATAGTTCTCGAAGTATCGAATTTTGAAAATTGATACATTAACGCGCGTGTATGTCTATACCTAAACTAGGGTAGGTGAAGTGAGTATAGTGGGGGATGTAATAGGGAAAGGGCCCCATGTAATGGAAGCTACAATAAAAAAGAAACTTAAAGAAATATATTTATATACCTATCATGACGTGCTAGTAGGAATAATCTACCTTATCGACATGATCAGACACGGTCGTCGCTCATGTGAGGTCGTGTGTATGTTTGTTTGGGTTTGTTTTGGTGTTGTTTTGATTTGTTTCGATTTGTTTGGGTGTTGTCGGGTTCCGTTGTTTTTTCTTGTGTTCCGATTTGTTTTGATTTTCTAAGATTTTGTCAGATTGGGTTGTGTTTGTTCGGATTTTATTGCGCTTGATTTTGCTGTTTGGGTGTGCTTTGGTTTGTTCGGGTGTTGTGAGCTTCGGTCGTGTTTTTTTGGGTTTCAATGAGCTTGATTGTATCATTTAGGTTTTGGAAAGTTTGTTTGGGCTTGGCAGCGTGTGTTTGGATTCGTTTGGGCTTGGTTGTGTGTGCTTGGGTTTATTTGGGCTTCGATGTGATTTTTGGGTTCGTTTGGGCTTCGTTGTATTTTTTGGGTTCGTTTGCGCTTGGTTGTGTTTTTTTGGATTTATTTGGGCTTCGTTGTGTTTGTTTGGGTTCTTTTGGGCTTGGTTGTTTGTTTATTTGCATTTTTGTTTGCGCTTGTTTGCGTTTATTTGGACTTGGTTGTGTTTGTTTGTTTGGGTTTATTCGGGTTTAAAGGAGAAAAATAAATAAAATATGAAACCTCTTCATATTCGAGACATCGAGATTGTAAGGTAGAAATTCCATCGTAACAATTTTTGCTACGACGCCGCACGCACCGTTGATTTTCAATATTTTGGGACCTAATTCTTCCGAATTCCCGTGCCGAGACCCCTGAGTTTACGGTTGACGAAGTATCTGGCGTGTCTCTTTGCCATATACTCGCGATGCACGATGCGGAAAAATCATCGACAAACGCGCTCGCGTTCAGCTGGTCCTCGCGAAACAATAAAAATAGCGCCTGACGGCAGTGCAGCCAGATCGCGCGCGAAAGTTACCCTCTCTCTAGTCCCTCGCGCGCCCATCACACAATCATAGTAGCGCGTGTCCGTGAGCGAGCGACGCTCGGACATCTTCGGAAAGAGCCGAGTGCCGTCGAACTGTCCCGACCGCGCCTTCGGCAGCTACACCAACACATAGACACGCTGAGCACGTTCATGTGCAGCCAAGCCGAACGAAGGCTTCGAGGGAAAAAGCAATCTGAGCACGGCCCGCGCGTGACGTCACGCGCGAGCTTTTAGATGATTTCAATGCTTATTTAGCTCTTGATTCTCTGCGTTATTAATGTATACAAAAAAATGTATCGCGCACTCTGAACGCTTATTTTTTTAGTTTAAACGTTAATTTAAATATAATAATACATCTAAATTACAACTTATTTATCTTCTAAAAAATTGTTTACGCTTTACTCACACCCGTCCTTATGCCAAATAAATTATAATTCAGAAAAGTAAGTGAAAATATATTTATATTCGTATTATTATATTAATTCTCATACTTTCATCAAGCGATAAAGTATTATCTCCAAAAACAAGTCAATCATCAATCGGGCCGCCAACCGTAACTGCCAGAAAGTGCATCTTTAACACAAGTCATAAGATGGTCCCGTTGGTAGCGTTCCTGGCTTCGGTCTGTAGGGGCGTAGGATCGTTCCTCGCGCTCAGCGCTTTTTTTTTAATCATGGTTACTATTAATTTTTATTTGATTAGTTATTTTTATTAGTTATCATATTTATTTTAATTAGTTATCTTTTAGTACCGAAAAATTTATCGCGCACTCTGACCGCTTAATTTATTAGTTTTTACTTATTTATTATCTTCTTAGAAGATAATAAACTTATTTATTATCTTCTAGCAAAATGTTTGCGCTTTACTCACACCCGACCCTATGCCAAATAAATTGTAATTCATAAAAGTAAGCGGAAATATATTTATCTTCGTATTATTATATTCATTCTCATATACTTTCATCAAGCAAAAAAGTATTATCCCCAAAAACAACCATCCATCCGACCGCGAATCGTAAGTACCAGAAAGTGAACATACATTGACACAAAAAATTAAAGGAGCAAGAAAAGTTGAACTTCGTCAAAAGTGTTCGTACAAAAAAAAAGGATGTTAAAGCTTCAAATTTCTAGTTTTAGTTCCGACAATGATTTTTTTTTGAGAATCATTGATTGCGCGGTAGGAAGAAATATCACGGCAAAAAAAATGTCGCAAATTTTTACGTTTTTCAAAGTTCTGCACGTGTTTTGGAGATTTTTTTCGGACTTGACCAATATCAAGGTCATTGAGCCCATTCAATTCAGTTCAATTTGCTTCTTTTTTTATCTCCTTACGACCATTTTTCGCTGATATCGGCCTCCTCGTCGGCCTCTGAATGAAAAAACGTCCTTTTGTCTTCAGTCATCGATATCTCGGGAACTAATGGTCATACGGGAATTCGACCGGCAATTTTGGAAACGTGAATGCATACTCTACAAGCTCTGATTATTATTGTAGGTTTAAAAAAAATTATTTTTGCCATCAGTTTTAAAAAAGTACAAAAAATCGATGTTTTCTTGTTTTTTATAAAATCCACCGCTACTTTGCAAATATTGCGATAAACACTATTGTTTATGGACGGTCATTCGGCTCAATATGTCCCCAAGAGATATGCAAAATTCCAAATTGATCCGTTCATCGGTCTTTCTTGCCCGATTGACCAAAATATGAAAAAAAATTAGAGGAACAAGTTTCCTCCTTCTCAGAAATCATTTCATGATTATTAAGAGGAAAAACAACTTTTCACTACTTTTCGTACAATTGGGTATTGAGTACGCATTAAATGTTGGAAAAGAACCCTGAAAATCATATTGACTAAAAATTTTCGATTTTTTTTTTTTTTTTAATAACATAAATGTTGAAATTTTTTTGTTTATAAAAAAATCAATTTCGATTTTTTTTATTTTTTTAATGTTGACATTTTTTTTCGATTCAACATTGTACCGCCAGCATTAGAATTACCCAAAGTGTACGTAGAATTACCCAAAACGTACCTCCCCGTGGTATGCTTTGGGTAATTCTGATACTGGCGGTACAATGTTGATTTAAAAAAAAATTTCAACATTAAAAAAAAAAATTCGAAATTGACTTTTTTATAAAAAAAAAAATTTTCAATATTTTTTTTATGAAAAATGTTTTTTTTCGAAAATTTTTAGTCAATATGATTTTCACGGTTTTTTTCCAACATTCAATGCGTACTCAATACCCAATTGTACGAAAAGTAATGAAAAGTTTTTTTTCCTCTTAGTAATCATGAAATGATGTCTGAAAAGGAGGAAACTTGCTCCTTTAATTTTTTTTCAAATTTTGGTTAATCGGGCAAGAAAGACCGATAATCGGATCAACTTGGAATTTTGCATGGCTCTTGGGGACATATTGAGCTGAATGACCGTCCATAAACATTAGTCTTTATCGCAATATTTGCAAAGTAGCGGTGGATTTCATAAAAACCAAGAAGACATCGTTTTTTTGTACTTTTCTAAAACTAATGGCAAAAATAAAAAATAAAAGTTTCACCACAATAATAATCGGAGCTTGTAGAGTATTCACGTTTCCAAAACTACCGATCGAATTCCCGTACGACCATTAGTTCCTGAGATATCTCAGCGAAAAATGGTCGTACGGAGAAAAAAAAGCAAATTGAAGTGAATTGAATGGGCTCAATGACCTTGATATTGGTCAAGTCAGAAAAAAATCTCCAAAACACGTGCAGAACTTTGCAAAACGTAAAAATTTGCAACATTTTTTTTGCCGTGATATTTCTTCCGACCGCGCAATCAGTGATTCTCAAAAAAAAAATCATTGTCGGATCTAAAACTAGAAACTTGAAGCTTTAAAATCCTTTTTTTTTGTACGACCACTTTTGACAAAGTTCAACTTTTCTTGCTCCTTTAATTTTTTGTGTCAATGTATGTTCACTTTCTGGTACTGACGATTCGCGGTCGGATGGATGATTGTTTTTGGGGATAATACTTTATCGCTTGATGAAAGTATATGAGAATGAATATAATAATACGAAGATAAATATATTTCCGCTTACTTTTATGAATTACAATTTATTTGGCATAGGGTCGGGTGTGAGTAAAGCGCAAACATTTTGCTAGAAGATAAATAAGTTGTATTTTAGATTTATTATATTTAAATTAACGTAAAAACTAATAAAATAAGCGGTCAGAGTGCGCGATAAATTTTTCGGTACTAAAAGATAACTAATTAAAATAAATATGATAACTAATAAAAGTAACTAATCAAATAAGAATTAAGGATGTTGGGTCCCAAATCGCAAATGATGATAAAATTCTGAAAATTTGGTATGTTTTTGTATGAAGTATTTCAGAGGTCGTGTAAAAATTTCACGACAATTAAGAAGCTCGTTATTGAACAATTAACATTCACAAATTAAATGCTGTCTTGTGGAAACTGATGTAACTTTGCAATAAGTTTTTCTTTTGACCTCTCAATTTTGTAATATCTACAATATACTGAAAGCAACGGAAACAAAACGAAGTTTATTGATACATATTTTTTATTTCTTTTAAAAATTGTTCTTAACAAAATGTTAATTTTTCAATAACGAGCTTCCTAATCGTCGTGAAATTTTAACACGACCTCTTAAATACTTCATACAAAAACATACCAAATTTTCAGAATTTTCTTATCATTTTTTATTTCAACCCTTAAGGAGGTTGAAGTAATGATGATAGAATTCTGAAAATTTGGTATGTTTTTACATGAAGTATTCAGGAGGTCGTGTAAAAATTTCATGACGATTAAGAAGCTATTTATTGAACAATTAACATTAACATGTTTCATAGGGACTTAACATCCTTAATAGTAACCATGATTAAAAAAAAAAAAAGCGCTGAGCGTGAGGAACGATCCTGCGCCTCTACGGACCGAAGCCAGGAAAGCTACCAAAGGGACCATCCTATCGCTTGTGTTAAAGATGCATTTTCTGGCACTTACGATTGGCGGCCGGATGGATGATTGATTTGTTATTGGAGATAATACTTTATCGCTTGATGAAAATATGAGAATTAATATAATAATACGAATATAAATATATTTTCACTTACTTTTCTGAATTATAATTTATTTGGCATAAGGACGGGTGTGAGTAAAGCGTAAACAATTTTTTAGAAGATAAATGAGTTGTAATTTAGATTTATTATTATATTTAAATTAACGTATGAACTAAAAAAATAAGCGTTCAGAGTGCGCGATACATTTTTTTGTATACATTAATAACGCAGAGAATCAAGAGCTAAATAAGCATTGAAATCATCTAAAAGCTCGCGCGTGACGTCACGCGCGGGCCGTGCTCAGATTGCTTTTTCCCTCGAAGCCTTCGTTCGGCTTGGCCGCACATGAACGTGCTCAGCGTGTCTATGTGTTGGTGTAGCTGCCGAAGGCGAGGTCGGGACAGTTCGACGGCACTCGGCTCTTTCCGAAGATGTCCGAGCGTCGCTCGCTCACGGACACGCGCTATTATGATTGTGTGATGGGCGCGCGAGGGACTAGAGAGAGGGTAACTTTCGCGCGCGATCTGGCTGCACTGCCTGACGGCTACGAAGGAAACGCTCAACACCGACCAACATTTTACAATACCTATATATCTTTCGCACATACGTCGATGTTTTTAGCAGCGCGTTAGAAAGAGAAATTACGTTGGGCATTGTTGAAAGCACGAACGATCGAAACGGCCGAAGGAAACACGAGAAATTATTGATGGCATTGAAGGTTGCATCGTTGAAATGCAACGAAAATATATTTGTATCGTATTGCCGTACTTTTTTTGCACATTCAGGCTACGGACATCACTGACACATTTTTGTAGAATCCTTATTAAAAATGTATAAGTAACAGCTATGAAAAAAATGATTTTTCATCATGGTAAAATTGAAGAATCAGAAATTCAAGAAAAATATTCGTTGCAAACGATGCAAACTTCAACACCAGAAAGGGGAGACATAGTCGTCTTCAACGGGGATGAGCATTTTCGTACAATTGTTGGCGATGCACGAGCACTCCGCACACAATACCGTGTTGATTGTGGAATGGAGACAAAAAAAAAGCCCATGCGCAAATTGGATATCCACGGAACCAAGGTTACGAGATGCGCGTTTCGTGCTAATTCTGCGGTAAAAATAACGAGACATTTTCTCTTGCCTCGGAATTGTTCCATTTTCACATTCCGAGAGCCCTACTATACGTGTGTGGCTGGCGCAACGACGTGCGTGTTTACTTGGAAGTCACTCATTCGCGACGTAATGTGTACGCGTCGAAAAGAAACAATGGACAAGCGTGTTGGCACTCGTTGCGGTCACGCTAAACAACAGAAAAAAATGGACGCCCAACCCCGTACATGCTACGAAAAACGTCACATCAAATACCGCGAGACACTGCGTTTCGGGATGGGACCAGCGAACCGACGAATTCGGTAAATGTGCAAAACCGTGCAATAAAAAAGTCTGTTCTTGATTGCAAATACAAATAATTATAATAATACTTTTACACAGTTGACGAAAAGTTCAGCACAGTGCCTCTGAACGTAAAAAAAATTGTACTATTGACGTCAAAATAAAAACTAATGAATATTTAATTGAATTAACGAAGTTTAACGTTACAAACATCGATCAACTTGTATCAGCGTAGCTTTTATAACATTACGTGTCAGTTACAGACTCGGATGAATCGTGCTGACGCTTAACGTACAATTTTTCGTCCTACGAAAGTGATAAGCGTACCTACCTCGTGTGTCGTCCCAACGAACTGAGATCAGAAAGAACCGTTAAAAAATATTAGACGAGGAGAGGGGTGTATGAAGGTTTTTGCGCGTATTGTAACATGATTTGTTGGCGTGTGTCGATCCCTACCAATCAATTTTCACCGTTGATAAAAGTGAGAAGTTGTTTTGAAAAAACACGATATAGGCATGAGGATTTTATTTATTTGTTTTACATGTTTTTTTTCTGCAAGATATCGATGAAGATTCCTATTCGGCTACGGCAGCAACCGTCCAGTGAGACCAGGGGGCTGGCATCTTGTGGAATTTTTCCTACGCGAATCGTCTGCTGTGTGTGGTGTCCTACTCTGCCACTCGCAGCGCTAGTTGTATCGAACAATCCTGATGCGCGCGCAGGAACTATGTATATACACGTACACATATAATCGGGTAATACCCATATAACACCATCAATGCACACTGATGGTTCCATATGGTGTATTTCTACACACACACACACACACGCACGCACGCACGCACGCACGCACGCACGCACGCACGCACGCACGCACGCACGCACGCACGCACGCACGCACGCACGCACGCACGCACGCACGCACGCACGCACGCACGCACGCACGCACGCACGCACGCACGCACGTACGCACGCACGCCCACGCACGCACGCACGCACGCGCACGCACGCACGCACGCACGCACGCACGCACGCACGCACGCACGCGCACGCACGCACGCACGCACGCACGCCCACGCACGCACGCACGCACGCACGCACGCACGCACGCGCACGCACGCACGCACGCACGCACGCACGCACGCACGCACGCACACGCACACGCACACGCACACACGCACACGCACACGCACACACACACACACACACACACACACACACACACACACACAATTTATTATACTACCGTTGTTGTCTTATTACTTTATCTATTATTCATTAATTGTCCATTGCTAAAACTCTATAATTTAATCAATACCGCACCTAGACTTAAACTGCAAACGTCAAAATCTCGGGTCCAAATAATCGTATTTGTCGTTGTGGTTATCATGTAAGTAATGGACGCAGTGCGGGCCTCGCGCCTGCGCAATAAGAATATTGTCAGTGACCTTCTAGCGCGACGGGGAGAGGTACAACTAAACAAAGCGGTTGAAAAGCGTAGCATTTTATATATGGTAAAGGATATGAGGTGCCAGCCCCCTAACTGAGACACAGCACCGCTCCACTATTGGACGTTTGTGGAACTAAGGCGACAGCGTAAAAGTTCCTAGACGAGTAGCCGAGGTTTTTCCTTATCGTCGAGAGTGCGCGAGTGACCCTGTCCCATATCTAACGCCCAGCATTACTTTTTATGTGCGCAGCGTCTTGAATCCGGACGAAAAACTATGGCAAACAGTCCCGCTGAAAATACAAGATCATTGGAGAAATGACGCTAAATTCTGTTCGACAAAGACTCAGTGACCGACGCTTCCTGCACTCGTCGAAGCCGATTTTCAGTGAACTTACTCTTTATATCGTTGCAATGTCAATTATTCCATTCGAAGAAACGCCGCTTTGATTGTCATACATTTCCTGCAAAAGGTCGTTTATCCGCAAGGTATTGATTGTTTCCGTGGAATGAGATGTAGCGCATCCGTCGTAGAAGTGGAAAATCGACTAACGAAGTGTTGGTCGAAAATTCAGTTTCGATTCAGCATAAAAATCCGGTGTTTTCCAACCCCAAAGTCGCGAACGACTATTTTCACGTTGTACCCCGTGAAAAGTGACATTTGACGCATGCAGATGAAGGTGATAAATTATAATAATACAGTGTATGCATTTGTTTCAAAAGGAACGCGGAGGGAAAATAATCGTACGAAAAAATCGCCGGCCTTGTGTAAAACCGTGTAATCAAGATGGTAAACGCGGACCAATCCTATTCAAAAGCAAACATATGTTCAAGTTTTTAAATAAGCAATCATTTTGAAATAGTAATGAGTTTACCTACTTTGAAACTACATACATCAAATATCTCTCTATTTAAACGTTGAAAAATGACATAGTTCATTGATCGACAAGTTTAGAGCGCTCTTCTTGTCTGTGATAGCAAACTTTTGGCCGCGCTTGCCCGGGGCACATGCCAACACTCAGAAAGTTTGTGAATACGCATGCTCGCACACTATCATCCGAACATACGGTCCTTATATGTGGGAACGTCGCTAGCGAGCACAATCAATCCCGTATGGTGTTGAAGTTTGCACCGTTGGACTGCAACGAAAATCCTGGTAAATATTCGGAAGTGGGGCTCCTGCTACAATCAGGCTAATTCTTTTCGAGGGTTTAAACAAACCCAAATAAACCCGGACAACCACAAACAAACCCGAATAAAAATTCGCCTGATTCTAGGAGGAGCCCCACTTCCGAATATTTACCAAAATCCTTCCTTATTTTTGCATTTCTTAATTTTTATTACTGTCTAAAGTCTTTCTTTACAGTTTTAGGTTATGGGTCCCTAACAATGATATTCATAAATATTTTATCGATATTTGTAGACTAGAAGTGCCAACAAATACAATACTTAATTACTGTTGTTGAACGTGCAGTTCGTGCAACTCGTGCAGTGTGCGAATCAAATATTGAATGAAATGGAAAATCTCTATTTGTAAAGACGAACGTTTTTAAAACATATCCATGGAACGCACGTCGTTCGCAATGTTGCCAAATCATTCGCATATTTAGACCGATCATGTTTCATCGTGTATTTCATACTTTGGGCACTCAAAAATTGAAAAGGTTATGGTTAAAAGTAATCATTTTTTAAGAATGATAACCGTAAAACATCCATCAATCATTCCACCGGTTTTTATGAGCTTGTGTCCCGATGTTTTTTCATTATTGACAGAAATGTGACGTAGTTCAGGACTTGTTCCATGCAGTGCACCTTAGAAATGCCAATTTCGAGGGTGAATATCTCGATAACGGGATGGTCCGCTTATTTCAAACTTTACAAACGTATGCGGTTGATACCCTGGACAACATTAGTGTTAAATTACAAAACTTTCTGTCTCACACCATTTTTTGCATGTACTACGTCATGGCGAAATAGCAGCTCTACCACGTGGCACATGAGTGCGTGAGAGATAGCCCAAATGTTTGAAAAGAAATTTCTCGGAGATTAATAATATTTAGGGCAAAAAAATTCGTCAAGTTCTGCGTCCACGAATTCTACAGAGCCTTATGCTTTGTTTCTCCTAAAAAGCTAAACGATCTGCGAGGAAACTTTGATAAAAAATTGTGAGGTTATGTTAACGTTCTGCATGCCCTTGAAGAGGCTAATCAACTTTGGTCTACCTTCTGCCTGCAGAAATCTATGTTCTTTTTTAATTTATTTTCAGATGTTAATTTTTTTCAAAAGTGTCAAAACGAATTGGATTAAAGAATGAATTATCAAAAGAAATCACTATCGCTTAAATATAATTGAACGATTATTATTCATTTTTGCCGGCTTATTATCAATTTTTCCAATCGCAACGTGATACTCGCCGACCAAAATAGGCGAAACGCATGTCACGTGGTTCGACGAGCCTCACGGAGGATCCGACAGTCGAAGCGGCGAAGAGGGGCGAGCAACTCCATTCTAAAATTACATCGTTGTGGGTCGAGAATGGTTGAGTTCAGTTTGCATCGTTTTTACGAGTGAAGCGTGCACAGCGAGTACACCGTGGTATTTCAAACGAATATATTATTCTCGGGTACCGCAAGCTTGGAGTCCTATAAACCGCAGCGGACTGAAAAGTGCGCTTTACGGGGTTTAGCAGGTGTCGTTGTTCTCAAAAGGGCTCGTAAGATCGGACATTCTCCAATTGCGGTTTGCGAGGATCTTATAAAGGTAAGGACCCTATGTCCGACAACGTATAACTTGACAATATCCGATCGGACATCGATATTTTGAGGTGACGCGGAACATGTTCGCCTTGGAGGAGGAAAAGTGTGAAGATAGCAAAACGCGGTTTCAAAGCCTTTTCATATTGCGGGGGAAACAAAAATCACTACATATGCGTGACTGTTGTACGACTGAAACGGAAAATGTTTTTTTTCCATAAAATTTCGACTTCGTAGATGACGCTGTTTTTAGGGAGATTATATATAGCTACAATATTTAGAGACCCGCCGGGTACACCATCAAAGATGCTGAGTCTGGCGGGTTACTTTTACGTAAAACTATCCACAGCTCTCTAAATTTGTGGAGGTACGATCACTTTCACGGAGTCAAAAAAGTGTCTAAATTTATTTTACCCACAGCTGCTCTGATTGATGTTTACTTATGTTGATTATTCGTATTATCGATTATAGTGTGCCGAATGTGGTGAATGATGAACTTATTGCACGTGAACAAATAAAAACTGAAAAATTAGATTGTCAACGGCTCGGTAGTATTCTTCGTAAAAAAATAAAATAGGCTTGAATTACCTCAGCGAAATTAACACGATAGGCAGAATATAATTATACATATTATTGATACGTGATAAATGATAAAACTCCATAAATTGGTGTTTGCATATTTTCTGGTGGCTTCCATTCAAATTAATTTCAAAACAAAGCTGGGTTATGTTTGCCAAACGCATCAGCTGTTACTCGCGACATTGCTAAGTCTGTAGGTGCTATTTCGTCGTTCTGACCATTTTCAACCGGAAATTGAAACTTTCTTGTAATGTAGTGCTTTAACTACACGGTGACGATAGATTTTCTTATTTTTTACAATATCTATTATATCTAATCTATCGAATTTCAGTTTTCCAACGGGTTTAGTTCGATACGTGAGTAGAAAAACCACGATCACCACACTTCCGGTTGACCGTCTCCATAAGACGACGTGCTTCGGTAGTTCAAAGTGCTCGACTTTGCAGTTTTATTGCGACAAAACTAAACGGTGAAAATAGCTCAAATTTTGGCAATAGGCGCAAAAAGTATTCGTCAAAATCATATACAAATTTCAAATCCGGAAGTTGGATTCGTAGTAATGATCGTACCTCCTTAAGATCGTAGTACCTTGAAGACAGGACAGCGTTCGGTAAAGGGGATCTCAAGGCATACCCCTTTAAAAATAGTTTCCTGTGTTTTCAAAGTCAACATTATCAAGTAATAATTAAAGACACATCGGAGACACATTAGCTCTATTATTAATAGGTTAATGGTTTATTGTATCTATCTGGTCATCTATCCTCCTAATTGTTTCTTTCACAGTCCCTACCTTACTGAATCGCCTTCCGCCGCACGAAACTAGCCAGTTCGATCTATTATAGTAGTCCACAAATTTGCCCGTTGTATAGTAGGATAGGGTAATGGGATGAGATATAATTCAATAGCGTATACATCCTGTTATACTTATCGCTACAAAGCAGCTTGAAATCCAAACTATTAACAATGTAACTTCTCGTGTAGAAAGTTGAGTCGTATAAACGTACCACCCGTTCAAGTACTGGTAGAATAGATAGTATTAGGTGGTACTGAAACTTACTATTTCACAAGTATCACAAAATCATAAGCGTAGGTACATGCTGTGAGCATAGCACTTCTGTATGTGATAAGGGGCGTACAGAAATTACGTAACGCAAAATTTCCTAATTTTAACCCCCCCCCCCGTGCAAGTGCTTGCACAGTGACTTCTCCCCTTATCTGACATTTCGTATGGAAAGCTGTCCACTTTCCGCGGTAAAATTGGATGCGAGCTAAAAAAAACTTGAACAGGTAGAAGTTTTGCTTTTTCTGGCAGTTCTAAAATCGTGACGTAAGGCATACCTCGACCCCCCTACCCTCACGCACGTAGACCGTAACGCCTGGCCGGAACCCCCCCCCCCCTCCCGGAATCGCGTTACGTAATTTGCGTACGGCCTCATACGGCAACGGGTCTTAGTCTTATCGTTGTACGATTATACCTTAAGGCGTTACCCCCACTTGTAGCGCAAATAAAAAAGGCCTTTTTCATGAATTTTTTTAAAGAAAACTACAAAACTTTTTTAATCGATCAATGTACCATCTTAAAGAACACATCTTGAAGAACTTTCAGTAATTTTTTTATTGAAAAATATTACATTGTTTAGTGGCAAATGGCCGTCAATGAAATAATATTTTTATATACACCGTTTGCGGTGACCAACATTGCGGCGAGGTGGATCTGAAAAAAAAAATGCGAATGGATTTAGTCAAATATAAGTATAAACTAGTCTTTAATCGAAGGATTTTAAAAAATATTCATTTTTCACAAAATGGCCGACAGTCAAAGTTAATGGTTCGATTTTAACAAAAAAACACGGCCGTTTTTTGGCTATGAAACGGCCATTTTTTTCGAAAAAAAAAATCGAACGATTAAAGACTACATTTTTATGTATTAAATAAGCCTGCAAAATTTCAAGAAGATCGGTTCATTAGTGTTCGAGTAATCTTGGTCACCGACTTCAGAAATGCCATTTTGAGAAAACGCGCGCCAGACGGCAGACTAGCCGGTCATTTACACAACGGATTCTTCTCTTTCAACGCTCATATCTCAGTCAATTTTGTTCGGATCGACTTGAAATTTTCAGGACATATTCTCAGATACTTATACTTCAAAAAAAAGCAATGAAAAAAATCGATTTTTTCAAAATCGCAAGTGGGGGTAACCCCTTAATTACACGCAGCGGTTCGCTTCAAGCCACCTGGCGGATTGTGGGCAAATTACATTCAGGCAATGCTTCCTGGCCAGAACATTGATCTTTCCTGACAAGGCGACAAGGCGTTCAAAAACCACGCATGACGTGCTTTACTTTTGCCTTTTTAAGTAATTTGGTTACTCGTTATGATCAAACTAATGGTTGTTATAACACCGATATTTATGATGCGCGTTTTTATTCTGGTAGATTGTCATTGATAGAGAGAATTCTTATAACGGCAAATAGAATTCCAACAGATGAAATAGTTTCATCGCAATCAAGTATAAATATCTTTGATGGGTAAATATCTTTGATGGGTAAAAAGCAACGCAACTTTACACAGTTCTCAAAGTCAGGCTCCACTTATCAGGAAATGTCAATGTTCTCGCCGGGTACACATTACGTGAAAGTGTACTTGTTCGGAATGTCTCCCAGCCGAAACATTGTAATTTCTAAACATAGAGGCCAGCCGCAAAAAACGACTTTCTGCACGGGTTGACTTTTTATCGTCTATTTTTAACGATAACGAACAATGCAATATGAATTGAAATTACGGCCCTCAATAGTGGGATGTTTTCACCCTTCTGGACTTTCAACTCGATAATGTGTAAATTGTGAAATTGAACGTAACAGAAGAGTAACTGAAAATCCGAAACAGTATCAATATAACCTCGTTTATTGTTAACAACTGTTAACAACGAATAAACGATTAGACTTGAAGTTGTATCGTTACAATCCTTACCAAAAGGATGTTTTTTAACTCTCAAGGCTAACGATATAAGTAAGCTAACGATAAGTGAGGGACCACGTGACTTGTGAGTGCGAGAAATATAGCTGCAAATTCGTTTCTCACTTTTTATCCAGAACAGTAATATTTCGGATAGAATGAAAGTCTCTTTTCGCGCTCGATGTGATGGAGAACCAAGCGAGACATTTTTCTATTTTAAACAAGTTTTAATGCTGTAAAAGAGTAAACACAATATTATTACCGATCAAGCGGGTTTCGCTTAGTATCAAGTAACAATCACACACCCGTTTTTGCAATTTCTCAACACGGTGGCAAATCATAGAATCCTAGGTAACCGTGAGTCAATGAAAAATTCAAAGCAGAATCAGCATAACCTCACTTTTCGCGGCAACTTTTCCCGCCGAGCAAGCAGAAACAGCAATAAAAAGTGGGTTTACATGACCGTTTTTTTTTCTTCCTTTTTAACCTTTCCTCCATACGGCACTAAACTGACGATTCTATCGAATAAAGTGAAACACGCGCGGCATTGAATATTCATCAAAATAGCGGCAGCTCAGTGGACTTGCGGTTGTTTTTATTTGCATGGAAGGTCGCGATGGCAGAAGATCCGGAGGAGGGCTTCTACAGAACGCTATGCTCTTCCGAGACGCTGCGATCGGGAAGCAAAGGTTTCTTCCGAGAATTCAGCGAGTCCGTGATTCACGAAGCCGGCGAGGCTTGGATAGGAAAAATATTCGGTAGACTAAACAACGACGTAGACCGCGTTAAGCTGGTACTGACTGATCCCCGAGTCAAGGGTATTGTGTCGGAAACTCTTAATAGAGTTCAGCATCTCTATCGGGACAAGGATGCTGCGATATCGAGATGCAAGAGACTGGAAGGCCTCGAAACTGCCGCCAAAGGGAGCCACGAGAAAGCTCTTCTGTTATTCAGTCAAGCCGTTCTTCGAGCGCCTGTAACAGGTATTCTTGAAGTTAACACTCGATCCACTTCGCATATTAATGACCTCTCAAGATCTTGCAATATTCACCAAGAACAGTCGTTGAGCAATATATTTCCTTTTGCTTTCTTTCTCCGGAACAAGCTCTGACATTTTGAACTCCATTATTTGTCGACTAGCAATACGAGACAATGAATTCATAAGCACGGAAAAATTGAGACATGAATGAATTATGTTGGTTGAGGCAAGTTATACACGATTACGTGATCAAAATGATTCTTTTCGCGCTGGAAACTTAGTCAAATTTTATATTTTCAATTTAAATGTATACAGGATGGACCATTTAACGTGACCATCCCAAATATCTCCGTTGCCTTTACAGTGACGAAAACAAACCCAAAAAACCGAACAAACCCAACCAAACCCAAAATATTTTGGTGAAAAATCATTAAAAGGTCATGATATCATAGGTCGTTGGATTCGTCGGAAAAGCAGCTACAATGTCTTAATAAACAAAAACATGTTCCCATTTGAGAAACCGTTGATGACCTTAAGAACGCAAAAACAATGACCTTGACGGAAATTAATTTTTCACCAATGTATCAGGCCTTCGAAATCAATCAATTACCTCCTGGCTCTAAAGGCAACGGAAATGTTTGGGGTGGTCGCGTTAAAAGGTCCATCCTGGATATTCAATTACATTTATGATTTTGAGAATTTGATAATAGCTCGACTTCGTTATAATTTTCGATTGAAGTCGATATTGAGGATAGATCTTTCGGAATATCCTATTCGTGAAAATATTTATTAAGAAGGCTCATTTGTTTGTGGTGTATTATACATCGTAATTTGTATTGCTTATAATAATATAGTCATTACTATTTTCAATGTTTGTACGCATTTTTGCGGGCTTTAACAACCTTATGTCTTTTACTGCGCACTTGTCACTTTGCTGTTTCACTACATTCACTAACTCCCAGAATGTTGCCCTCAGACATTGTTTCCGATTGCACTGCTGTATCAAATTTGCACGAGGGACAAGAGAAACTGTAGGATACCTGTGCCGATAGAGCTATATCTAGAGATGTATAGATATCTACTGAGCTTTAGTCGTGTTGTCATAGAAAACTCACAAAGAACATCACTCAAGTGTCTGCCTTCGAGTTTGTTGAAACTCATATTCGTAATAAAGCATCAAAAACTAGACGAGCATTTTTTATCGGCGGGAAAACGGTTTCAGGGGGAAACCATCTTTCAAAGTAAGGCCTGTCAAGGGGTGATTATGCAGTTTCACCCACAAGCCGTTAACCGAGCTCAATGAAACAAAAAACAAAATTCTTCCAATGTAAAGCGATGAAAAATCCACTATAGAAGTATTGAAAAAAGTTTAACTTAGGGGCTTGACACGCCGTTCTTTCACGGGTGGTTTCCCCGTTTAAGACCGTTTTTCCGCCAACAAAAAAATACGCGTCTAATGGTTTTCAATGCTCTATCACATATATGGGTTTCAATAAAATAGCGGATTCTTGAGTGATGGTCCTTGTCAGTAAAAGTACCTCATACTCGATATAGGCCGTCCGCCAAACGCTATGCAGTCACCCAACCATGCATGGGCCCATGCATGGGCCCAAGCAAATACTGCTTGCCATAGAGATTGCCGAAGTTGCACATCTAATCCGCGTCCACCACGTTCGGTTTTGTCGCTTTTTGAACTTGCATCATTACTATCCATAGTTATCATACGAATATGTAATGTAGTTGTCATAGTTATCGTACGAATGATGATGTAAATAATATTTGATTAACTAGAATATGAGTCGATTATGAAAGATTCCGGTAATATCACTGCGTGATTTGCACTTCAAATTTTGAACGCACAGTACCAGTAACCATTGAATGCACATATAACTTATCCAGAATCAAGAAATGTTCTTCAACACCGTAAAATCATTTTCATCTTGTTTCGTTATCCTTGTGCTATCCTCAGCTTCATAATACCTTTATTTTGAAGAGCCACGGCACGGTTTAGCTCTACCAATAAAATTTGCTTCCAGGGAAATTCCCAGCAGTAGATCAAGGATTTAGTTTACCTCTGGGACTGCTCGCCCGTGGAGAAACCCTCATGGCCCTGGGAGACTATGATTTCGCTCTCGAGGATTTGAAACTCGCCTCCGAAGACAATTTGCCCCATAAAGCACGGTAAGCTCTCATCGCAACATTTGCCATCGGAAACACTAACACGCCCGAGTGAATATTACAGAGCAAGTCGACGATGAAAACATTAATGATCGGATGTAGCAACCGTGTGTTCATAGTAGGCAGGTATTTATCGATTATTTCAAAGCTAATTGAGACTACGTCGATCATTCGAACCATTTTCGGGATTCGCATCACGGATCAGCTTCATAAATCAGCAAATGGAGAAAATGTGATGAAAATAAAGACATTAAGACCAAAAAAATTATTTGCTTATCGACGAAGAAAGGCAACGTCAACACCATGTAAACGAAAGAGTTTTGAAAAAAAAAACAGACATGGCTTCTAATTTGACAAGATTCTATTGCCATATTTAGCGTTTATAAAATACTGCTGTTTAATAAACCGACAATTGATTTGCAAACTTTTACAAAGCAGTAATCATCTTAACGGACAATACCACTGTGACGGCTTAAAAAAATCGATTTTTTGAAAACCATCTAGAAAAATCTAAAATACATTTAAGATTAAGATGCCGTTGGACCCAGGTCGAAAAAATAATTATTTTCGGAGATATTGAATATTTTGTGGAGCGGTGCAGCGCGGTAATATTTCTGAATATCGCCATAAGCCGCCTCTTCCTGAGGAAGTATTGGAGGCAATTACGCGTCTTCGAAAATTTGAGCAGAGACGATTTGCTGCAGCGTTGTTTGGGCGGCTTCACGCAAAACAACAACGAAAGCTACAACAAATCAGTTTGGGCAATAGCCCCCAAGTGTCAGTCCGGGAGCAAAAAAATCGTCGATATTGCAGCTGATATCGCGGTATTATTATTCAATGATGGCCTGAGAAGCCTCATGAAAGTTTTGGAGACGTTGGGGATAACTATCGGCCCAAATTGTTTCAATTTTTGCGTTGAATCCGACGCAGCGCGGATTGAGCTGGCGGAGCGCTCGCTCACAGACGCTGCAAAAGAGGCAAGAAGAGAGCCTCTACAAGTTCGAGAAAAGATGCTAGGGACAATGATTTGCTTCTTGAAAGCCAGCTATATGGTGCCGGCATCGCTGATTAAAGGTAAAACATTTTTTTCCAATTTATCGCATAAATTAACAAACCTAAAACTTTGAATGCGTTTTTCTCAAAACCACTTTTTTGAGTGCGGCACGCGGCAGAACTCGAGCAATTTTTATCCGATCGACTTCAAATTTGGACTGCATCAATAAAACTAGATTATCTAAAGAAGTACATAGGATTTTTTCGATATCTCAATAATAAAAAAAGTTATAGACTATTTTCGACGAGAAATTTTGCTCGAAAATCGTCCTTTAATTTCAAAAGCGTGCCTATTTTTTGAAAATCAATATTTTTTTAAATCCCTATGTACTTCTCTTCAAAATATCATATTATTAACGAAAACACTCGGTATTTTTTTTCAGATCGACTTTGAAGAGAGTTCTACTGCGTGCCGTGAACCACTGCAGAGGCAACAGTACCTGACGCGGGAGCTTCCCCAGCGTCACCATGGGGCGTGAAAATCTTGAACATTTTTTTTTATGTATCTTCAATAAACAACGAACAAAACAAAAAAAAAATTTTCGAATATCTCTTTTTTTCCCACAAAAAAAGATTCTCGAAAAATGGCAAAAAAACAGGGGGTCACAGTGGTGTTGTCCGTTAATGTAAAAGTTACTTGTGCATCTAAAAAGTTACGAAGCCCCACTTTGATGCGGGGTCCAATACGCACTCGAGAGTCCTTTCGAATAATTATTATTCGCAAAAAGGACCTCAACTATTCCACGTTTATTTCCCGAGCAAGGCAATGCAAAAATAATCGTTCGGTTTGAGCCGGCTGAGACAGATTATGGTTTCTCTTTAGGTAGGATGTTTGCTCGAGTACAATTACTCAAGTACTCGAACCGTTTTCCCCACTCGTGCGCAGCTGTCTCTGACTGGTTTGCGAACGAAATATTGCGGGCCGAAAGAGATTTAAGGATTGTCAAAACTCGAATGCGAGCTTTCCGTTGTCGCACGGGGAAACCGTCGCAAATATTTGCGCAACGTTCTGAGGTTTCTTGCGCATAGTAGGTCTGAAAGCAAACAGACTAATGTGAGCAGGAGTGCAGTCGCTTACGAGAAGGCTTGACATCGACAACTGTAAAGATCCATGAAAGGCCGGAGATTTGCCACGATTGAGGAGATAAAGACCGCATCGCTGGGAGAACTCAAGGCCATACCAAAAAGCGCATATCAGAAGTGCTTGGAGGATTGGAAAAAGCGGCGGCACAAGCGTATGATATCGGAGGGGGATTACTTTGAAAGGGACAAAATAGATATTGATGAATAAAAAAACATTTTTTCGAGAAAAATAAAAAGTCAACTTATTTTTTTAACACACCTCGCACATTACACGAGCTTTTTAGGCATATGTTGTGATGACGGTCTCACGTACAGGTCTGGAACCTCCTATGGTGAGAAGAGGCTTGCTTGAGAAATCTCTTTTCAATCATTCTTTCGACGACCAGGATCGTCCCGAATGTCAGCATTTGTGTGCAACAAAAACCAAAATACTTTCGTCTTCGTCTAACATATGATTTTCGTTACATCTCATCTAATTAGCATTACCCGCTTAGACAACTGTAAGCTAAGTGAACGAGAGCGAATTCTATGTACCTTTTTGCGGCAAATTAATGTTATGCCTAGTTGTAGCAGTCGGAAATAGCTCGTTTCTGAGATTTTAGGTTAACGAAACTCAAAAAATCAAACAGATTTCGTTAATATATAACTTTATTCTATGATTAATCGAGGGAATTTCCGAAATACCAAATCAAAACAAAATCGCTCGTGTTCAAAGTGGGCGTCTCGAATTTGCGAAAAAATGAACATTTTTCGTGCCTCAAATCGAAAGTATACATTGGAAAAAAAGTCCTTTTATCAAATCCTATATTTTCACATCTACAAAAAGCCCTACAAGTTTCAGCAAGATCGATGCAGTAGTTCTTGAGATATTTTTCTCACCGACTTTGAAAACGTCAAAATATGTATATTGGTTTTGAAAAAAGTGATTTTTCGACTTTTACAACTAGGCATCATCCCTTGAGTAGATTTTCATGAAGTTCGTAACCTCATATCAGTGGATGGAAGAACTGGGTGGAAATATTATTTAATTATATCCATGCTAATTAGAAGTGGTAATGGAGTTACGTTTGGCGCGTTACACGGGCAGTAACTGGTCAAAAGAGAGTTCCACTATGCACATCTCAAAGTAGGTAGGGCAAGCTGGTATAGGAGTACGCACCTAAGCTCCATGGCGGTGAAAAAAAACAAATACATTTTACGAATTGGTTTTTGTTTCGATTGAAAGAATATCTAGTATTGTAATTAAATTATGAGCGATAATTGGGAGTCTTGTTATTTTTAAAAATAACAAACCTAAAACTACAAAACTGCATTTGCGAACACTTAGGCATACGGGCGTTTAAGAATACGCACGGGGTCGATAAGAGTGCGCAAGCATCAATCAACACAGAAATAGGGCATAAACATTTGTATGAGCGGTGCATTTCTCATGCCACCAAGCTTTACACTTCAAACACTCGATCCAGTTCTCACATATTGGTTCTTCGTATACTTCTTTATATACTTTGTGTACTTGTAAAGTACTTGTATACTGAAGTACTTGCGGTTTTGTATATATATTAGGGTGGCCGTTCTTTTGGGCTTTGGCGAAAAAAATTCGATGCCATTCCAAAAACATAATCAAGGTATATCAAAAAAAATCTGTAAAGTTTGGAAGCGCTCGGAAAATTGGAACACGCGCCACCAAGCGATTGAAATTTTAAATGTGAAATACATGTATGTATCCCACGCATCAATGATTTTTTTTCCGAGTATAATATTAATGAGAAAAATTTGAAACTTGGTACACTTGGTGTGCATGGTATGGTGTACAAAGCCAAATTTTTTCAATTTTTTTCATTCATAATTTTGTTAATGACAAGCTATGTAGAGATGCCCATATTTCGTTTTTTAACATTTTTATTTTCAAATAAATTTCAAATAAAATAAAAAATAAATTCTCAGTTCGAAAATGTCATGTCTGCAGGGAAGAAGACATAGAAAATTTTTTTTTTTTCGTCATACATATTCACGACCTATCGTTGTTTGCACCGTCACAAGAGCAGTGCTGTGTTCGCTGTAGTGTATATTATACACTATATTATACACTACAGCGAGCATAACACTGCTCTTGTAACGGCGCAAGCAACGATAACTCGTAAATATGTATTACGGAAAAAATATATTCTTCTACGTCTTCTTCCCTGCAGACATTACATTTTCGAACTGAACATTTATTTTTTATTTCATTCGAAATTTATTTGAAATCAAATATTTAAAAAAACGAAATATGGGCATCTCTACAAAGCTCGTCATAAACAAATATAATTGAATGAAAAAAATTGAAAAAAAAGGTTTTGTACACAATACTATGTACAATAAGTGTACCGAGTTTCAAATTTTTCTCATTAATATTATACTCGGAAAAAAAATCATTGATGCGCGGGATAAATGCATGTATTTCACATTTAAAATTTTAATCGCTCGGTGGCGCGTGTTCCAATTTTCCGAGCGCCCCCAAACTTTACGCACACACACACACACACACACACACACACACACACACACACACACACACACACACACACACACACACACACACACACACACACACACACACACACACACACACACACACACACACACACACACACACACACACACACACACACACACACACACACACACACACACACACACACACACACACACACACACACACACACACACACACACACACACACACACACACACACACACACACACACACACACATACCCACACGCGCGCAGACACACACACACACACATGAGAGGCAGTCCACGCCATTTCACCTAGCCCGTGACACCGACAATTTTTTGTTTTTCTGATCTTTTTTGTTGTAAAATTGTGCCCCATCGAAGGAATATCCACACCAATTTTAAGATTTTTATCTCTTGACTTTTAGGAGTAATTTTTCAAAAATGTCGATTTTGGAAGTTTTGAAAACGTTTAAACGCTGGCAACTCTTGAATTAACTAAGGTATCGACAAATGTCATTATATGACTTTTTTGATTGTGAAGCATACTTTCGTTGAATAATATGAAAAAAAAATCATCGATGATCAATGTAAACGTTTTTTGCATCTAAAGTGAAAACCATTTTTTTACAAGATAATTGCCTCTTCACCTTTCTCAAAAAATTCTCTGTGAATAAAATCTGTAAAACGTATTGAAACATACCAAATTTGTTGCTATAAATTTCGGCAACGACGATGAATTTTCAAATAATTTATTCTCACCAATGGTAACCGATTGCTAATAGATCAAGAATCTAGTTGTCGCAACGCGGTATTAGAGGAGAAGAGCAAGCGTGAGTGGGATAGAGGAAAGCAAGGGAACAGACCAAAGGAACTCATGTCGCCTTGATCTTCGACTCCACCGCGTGTTTGCGACTCTCGCCCATCCTCTTGCCTCTCCATACGTAGGTTGTTGTACCCTAGGGCTTCAGTAATTACACCTACGAAAGTTTTTCCTCTTGGATAGGTATTTCCTGCCGCAGTACGTGCAAGACCAAGCAGTGCGATGGTAGTAAACGCGAAAATATTCGCGAGGCAAGGAACTCCTCACATCCTTAAAAGTTGCTATTTGTGTACGAAGGAGCAAACACGCCCGTTAGTGGTTGAACGCTACAACCACGGCACACTACGTGGGACGAGCTTCTCATAACGCTAATGCAGTGCAGCATCTGTCCATTGCGATAAAGATTTTCCGCACGCGCGGCCACGAGCTCTACACATTTCGAAGCGCAACGACAAAGACAAGATATCTTTGGCACTTTCCATCCTACCTACAATAATTCGAACCATATCAGCTAACCTTAGATATATCTATAAATTATATTACACATTCACGAAAATATCACCAAGATTTTTACTCGCGTGGATGCGGATTACGAAGTAATGTTTTTTCATACGATAGAACGTCTATTATCCCAACCTTTTGGGACTGAACCTGGTTCGGATAATCGAAACGCAATTTTTTTTTCTCAAGGGACAATATAAAAGAGAAATGGGAATAGCTACATAATCGTTTCGGAACGTATCGGAATCGTATCGGAATAGCTACGAATGGTTTCTTAATTTTTTGGTTATATGCGGTCGTCCATCGTCGATTGACGAGGGGCTGCTACATGTTTTTGGGCGGATAAATTTCGCATCCGTTTAACGGGCTGTGCGTAATTGTGACAGTCAAAAACAACTAATTTTTGGGATTTTTATTCTAGTAAATCGTGATGAGACATTTTTACAGGTATTTGCAAAAGTATCGTCTGGACAACACTAATTTTTTGTGTAAAGATATTTAATTATAATGCATTTACAGTCATTGTCCGGGGAACACCTTTCGAAAATGTCTTTTGCGGTGAGCAATGCCCTTATGGACCAGGTTATCGAAACTCAAAAGAATCAAACAGATTCCGTTAGTATAGTAGTTTATCCTATGATTAACCGATAAAATTCTCGAAATATCGCATTTGAAGAAAATGGCGCTTGTTCAAAGTGAAAGTCTTGTTTACGCAAGAATTAAGTTTGCATTTTTGGTTCATGAAGTCGAAAGTATACATCGGGAAAAAAAACCCTGGCACATAGAAGTAGCATTCGTCTTTTCTTATCTTCTGTCGATGCAAGAAGTAGCACAAAAATGATGTTTCAAATTCTCTTATAATACAGCTAATTTGGGTCAACTGGTGAAACGATGTTTCAAAATTTCAGCTGATACGTGTCATCAGAATACAGTTAAGGATGTTGAGTCCCAAATCGCAAATGATGATAAAATTCTGAAAATTTGGTATGTTTTTGTATGAAGTATTTCAGAGGTCGTGCAAAAATTTCACGATAATTAGGAAGCTCGTTATTGAACAATTAACATTCACAAATTAAATGTTGTTTTATGGAAACTGATGTAACTTGGCAATAAGTTTTTTTTTTGACCGCTTAATATTATAATATCTACAATGTACTGAAAGCAACGGAAACAAAACGAAGTTTATTGATAAATTTTTTTTTATTTCTTTTAAAAATTGTTCTTAACAAAATGTTAATTTTTTAATAACGAGCTTCCTAATCGTCGTGAAATTTTAACACGACCTCTTAAATAGTTCATACAAAAACATACCAAATTTTCAGAATTGTCTTACCATTTTTTATTTCAACCCTTAAGGAGGTTGAAGTAATGATGATAGAATTCTGATAATTTTGTATGTTTTTACATGAAGTATTCAGGAGGTCGTGTAAAAATTTAATGACGATTAAAAAGCTATTTATTGAACAATTAACATTAACATGGTTCATAGGGACTCAACATCCTTAACACATACAACTTGGAAATTAGACACGAATCAGCTAGAATTGTTTCAACGGCACAACCTACGAAGAATGTAAATTTCGTTTTCATATTCAAATCCAATTAGAATGAGTGGTACTTTTTTCTCTCTTCATCACTGAGGGAGCGACAAAGAGAATACCATATCGCAGAGCTCCAAACCCTTCCTGGAAAATGAAAAAAGTACCCTTACCTTCTGTTTGATCGAAAAAACGGGCGAGCACAAGATAGCACTTTTTTCCTATCTCGTTATTGAAAAAAATATGCGTATAAAAATCGCTTTTACGCGTCCTGCACAATTTGATTATTTCCTATCCCAACATATTCGACATTTATTCGACATTATTATGCAGTCTGGCAAGCAGCGTACCGCAGGGTGATACACAAAGACACACACTCATATGGACCTAACAAAGCAAACGATATAAACTGTATTATTTAGTTTACTATTTTCAAACTGCTCCTTGAGCGTGAAATAGCCTATAAACTAAAAAGTAAGATAGTCACAGACATCGCAAAGTGACTTGGGGGTTGTCCTGATATTACAGACGAGCCTTTGAAAATTCAGAATACGTCTTCCACTAAGTCAGGAATTAACATCCCTGTAGCACGTGATTCGGTTAAAGCTCTTAGTACGTTATGTAAAACGGTTTAATCGAGTTCATCGGAAAACCGTCGCAAAAACCGTAGAAACACATTTCCAGACTTTTCGAGTATGGAGATTGCGAAACAATAGAATTAAACATCTGACGTAGGTCCATACATCTAAAAGTTCAAGCTAACGAGCGATTCTGCGTCAACGCGCTTCATCCAAAAAATACGCTGGTTCGTACAAGGTAGTCCTTTCACGAACCCGAATATTTAACAATCAACTGAGTTGCGTGTATAATAACGTAAAAATACATCCCAGTATACTGGAAAATTTCAAGCCACGTTACCAAACTTTTGACGACAAATCACGACTTTAAAAATCGTCTCAATTTAAACTGCGCTTTACGGAGATGACAGACTGGCCACATTTCTATCTAATAAGTTGTACGCTATAAGTGACTCTAGATGCACGGTATAAACCGCTCACGTGGGTAAAAAATCTAAAGATTCCGTAACGACCATGAACACACGGAATGTTTGAAGAACATATTAATGACAAAACTTAGAAAAATGCGTCTAGTAGTAAAAACTTCGTAGCCGTAACGTTTCAGAGAAAAAGTAAAAATGTATAATCCTATTATATTTGCGTGAATTTTTTAATTCCTGTTTATCGATGCGTATGATAATTGATTGTGCCTTATTTTTATTTAACGCGATTACAATGGAGCCAATGATTCAGGAGAGCCCTTCTCATGCCCTCACAAAATACGACCCTCCGCGAAAGGAATACCTTAAGTTGAAGGTCCACGAGGGTACTTTGACAACAAAAGTATACGGGGCCGGGCAACAAGAGCCGAAGCTCCGGGGCATACAAAATTCAAATTTTTAGGTAAAATTTGTTGACGAATCGTATTCTTCACAACGCTAAGTTAAAAAAAATAATCACCCCAGTGATCTGACAATAAAGTTGTCACGTTGAAACGCTTTTTTGAACACATTAAGACGTGTTCTCGTATAAAACCGTAAGTATTATCGCCTTGCTGTACTTTCTGTACCTGTCTAACAAGGAACATCCTTCAGGTGTCCGCCTCCGATTTTGTTGAAACTCATATATGTGATAGAGCATCAAAAATTTTGAGACACGTATTTTTTTTTATCGGCGGAAAAACGGTTTTGAGGGGTGAAACGCACCCTCGAAAATGGGGATGTTTTTCGTTTTTCGTCGATAACGTTTTAACGGTATGAGATATAAAAAAAATTCAAATTGCAACAATGTTTATTTTTTCGTGTACTATACATTGGAGATGAGAACGATACCATTATCGACGAAAAACGAAAAACACCCCTATTTTCGAGGGCGCGTTTCACCCCTTAAAACCGTTTTTCCGCCGATAAAAAAAAATACGTGTCTCAAAATTTTTTATGCTCTATCACATATATGAGTTTCAACAAAATCGGAGGCGGACACCTGAGGGATGTTCCTTGTAAGTAATGTGTAAACGTACATAATAACGTACGCATTGATATTGATGGTCGTCATTTCGAACACTTACTATAAACGAAGTAATTTTATTTATGACCTTATGTTATAGGTCGTTGAACTCGTTTTAAGCTCCTCTTTCATGATACAGAGGAAAAAAACATACCGGTCCATTTAAAAAAATGGAGTTGACCTTCAAATGTCCGAAGTACCTCCACCTGCAAAAAGCTTTTATCGCTATCGGATCGCCCCTTTCGTACTGTGCAATTTAATTTCAGCAAATATTTCTGGAAACCTTATAGTTTCGAAGATATCCAAGCCGCTAATAGTTATTGATCCACACTGTATATTATATATTTTATATACTTTATATGTTTTATATATTTTATATACTTTATATATTTTATATATTTTATATATTTTATATATTATATAACACGTGAAATTAGTTAACGTATCAGCTGCTGGTATACAAAGCGTCGATATGTTTTGCCTTGTATACATTTTTAACTGATATGTGAAGTGCGTAACCGACAATTATTTTTAATCCTAATTCTAAATTTCACTCGCTCTTAGCTAATGTGAAGCAACATGTATAGTTAGTGCAGGCAAAGTAATGCCATTGTCTAGAAATAACATGAAAAAAAATGTACCGTGCTACCTAACGATGTCGACTGACATTACTCGATAGAAACCACGGGAAGGTGCTAAGTATATTCTATCAGGAAAGGATGGATGAAAGGTGGAAACTAAGGTGAAAGTATAGAGCAAGCGGGATGCTATTACAGAAAAACAGTAATAAGTAAGGTTAGCCATGATAAGTAAAACTGACAAAAGCTTGTAATAAAATACTACGTGCAGATTTTCCGAGCTGTTATTAAAAATAATGGATTTTAAGAATGAAGGCCACTCAACGAAAAAAATGTTTGCAAAATTCGGCAGCCGTTTCAGCTATGCGTATGTTTCAGCAGCTTACTATTCGGTTTTTCGATGCAGGTATCGCTCGTCCGTTTTACTTTTATTCCGCCTCGAATATCGCGAGAACTCCACTTAAGGTGGTTGAAAACATCAGTGCGTACGCAGCGCGAATTGCAGATACCCAATGATTTCTGGAACAGTTGACTTTTCACGCACGCACGCACGCACACACACACGCACAATGAGTTTGGATTCGATAAATACAGCGGAACTGACAAGCCGTGGGGTGTCACATCGTTACGAAAATTCACCACGCACACACCAGGTGGTAAACAAGTCGGACAAAGTTGTAAAAAAAAATTGTTATGAATTTTTTTTTTATTGTACTTAACATTTTTGATGATAAAAATATGGATGATTGATCAAAAAAAATTCCATCTTGTAAAAGCATGAGAAAAGAAAAATTTATCCTTTAATAGACTTTTCAGCAAAAGTTGCAATTTCAATCATTCGGAGCACTATGAAAAAACAATCGCAGCGGTTTGAACTTTTATGGTTTTTTTTGGATACGCTGAGGTAAAAGAAGAATGAGAATTATCCTTCATTGTTCATTATTTTCCCAGTTATCCCAAGTTAAACGAAAAATCGTAGAAAGGCATTCTTTTAACGTTTTTTCAAACAGACTTTTCGAATTGAAAAAAATATTCATACGACAATAAAAGCAATTCATAGAGAATACTCTGAAGTTTTCAGAATCCTTCTTTTATTTTCTGTGCGACCATTACATTTTTACAGATTTTTCGAATTGAAAAAAATCTTCATACGACATTAAAAGCAATTTATAGAGAATACACTGAAGTTTTCTGAATCCTTCTTTTATTTTCTGTGCGACCATTACTTCCCGTGTAATTGATGATTAAAGTCAAAAGTGTCTTTTTTGCTTTAAACACCGATAACTCGGCCAAAACCATTGTACAGAACTCGCCGACCGGTCAAATTAAAGGGAAAGCATCAAGCTAAAAGAGTTTTGAAATGCAATTATCGAGAATAAAATCATTGGCGCCCCTGCAGCTTTTGAAAGATGAGCTAAAATTTGGCAACTTCTTTTCCGTTGGTTTTTTGTGATTACTGTAAAATGGTCAACGATAAAAATATTTGACCTCAGGATCTCAAAAGTAGAGACTTGAAGTTTTTATTTGATTTCTTGTTTTTGCTCTACGACCATTTTGTACACCGTGACAGCCTTTTGAAAATCCGAGAAAATTTCGGGTTTTTTTCATATCCTTTAATTTTTGTGCCGTGTGTATTATAAATACTTCTTAATTTATATTATATACGCGCAAACACGAGCGCGTAGTTTGCGATATTGTTTTTGTTTGATGGACATTTCGTCCCTCATCAGAACACAGGGCTGATTCCCATTCGTAAAGTTATATTACGTGAGCCCACTTTCTGATCAGAGTGACGCAGGCAATTTTATTTTTCCTCGAGAATTCGGAGGCCGTGGGTGGCTTGTGAAATAAAATTAAAGCAAAACGCTTCTCGCTTTCACTCCACACTGAAACTTTCCCATGATTAAGCTGCATCTTCACCAGCCGCAAATTCCCGTCCAAATAATTCGCGGCACCCGAGACCACTTGCGGATAATTTGCAAGTTTTTTATCGATTTATCCGTTAAATTACGAGTCTCTTAACGAACTTGTCTTAAGGATGTTGATTCCCTATGAAACATGTTAATGTTAATTGTTCAATAAATAGCTTCTTAATCGTCATGAAATTTTTACACGACCTCCTGAATACTTCATGTAAAAACATACCAAATTTTCAGAATTCTATCATCATTACTTCAAACTCCTTAAGACGGAATGACACCTGACGCGAAACTTCGATGCGGCCCCGGCTTCCGACCGGTAGGGCAGAGCTCAATCGAGCTTCTGCGCCCCACCGACGGATGTCACCGCGCGCGTTCGTCGCCGCGCGCGCGGAGACATTGCGTCTCGCCTTCCACGGGCCTCGACACGCTACGAAACGCATGTGTGCGTGCGTGTCGGTGCGCGTCTACACCACGGTGTGGAGAGACGTTATTGGCGCTGCCACGGGCCTCGATGCGCGTCGTCTGCAGACCACGAGGCGAGCGCCGCGCGCGGAATTCTCGTGAACTGAGCACGTCGAAGTTTGGGCGACATTTGCTCGCAATTATCAACAATTACACGACAAATCTAGATTACCACTTTTCTCCTAAGATATGCAACGAAGTGCAGTGATTGAGAGCTCAAATTGTTCGTTTTTTATGTGGCTACCCGGTCTAGCTTTTCTCTAAGTCGTGACATTAGCCAAACATCTGATTTTTCATCTTTTCGGTCTCGAGTTCCGCATGATAAGCCAATCTACGTTTTTTTTCTCAAATTCAAAAAATTTGAGGGGCTGGAAGCTGTTCGTCTATCTATTTGACGTCGTTTGGCAAAGTTTCGACGGGATCTGAAGAGCCGTTTCAGAGATTTTTGGGTATCTATAATTCTGTTCTACCATACCGACCGCGATGAGGTGTCATTCCGTCTTAAGACGGAATGACACCCGACGCGAAACTTCGATGCGGCCCCGGCTTCCGACCGGTAGGGCAGAACTCAATCGAGCTTCTGCGCCCCACCGGCGGATGTCACCGCGCGCGTTCGTCGCCGACGCGCGCGGAGACATTGCGTCTCGCCTTCTACGGGCCTCGACACGCTCCGCAACGCATGTGTGCGTGCGTGTCGGTGCGCGTCGACTGCAGACCACGCGGCGAGCGCCGCGCGCGGAATCCTCGTGAACTGAGCATGTCGAAGTTCGGGCGACATTTGCTCGCAATTATCAACAATTACACGACAAATCTAGATTATCACTTTTCTCCCAAGATATGCAACAAAGTTCAGTGATTGAGAGCTCAAATTGTTCGTTTTTTATGTGGCTACCCGGTCTAACTTTTCTCTAAGTCGTGACATTAGCCAAACATCTGATTTTTCATCTTTTCGGTCTCGAGTTCCGCATGATAAGCCAATCTACGTTTTTTTTCTCAAATTCAGAAAATTTGAGGGGCAGACAGCTGTTCGTCTATCTATTTGACGTCGTTTGGCAAAGTTTCGACGGGATCTGAAGAGCCGTTTCAGAGATTTTTGGGTATCTATAATTCTGTTCTACCATACCGACCGCGATGAGGTGTCATTCCGTCTTAAGGGTTGAAATAAAAAATGATAAGAAAATTCTGAAAATTTGGTATGTTTTTGTATGAAGTATTTAAGAGGTCGTGTTAAAATTTCACGACGATTAGGAAGCTCGTTATTAAAAAATTAACATTTTGTTAAGAACAATTTTTAAAAGAAATAAAAAAAAATGTATCAATAAACTTCGTTTTGTTTCCGTTGCTTTCAGTATATTGTAGATATTATAAAATTGAGAGGTCAAAAAAACACTTATTGCAAAGTTACATCAGTTTCCATAAAACAACATTTAATTTGTGAATGTTAATTGTTCAACAACGAGCTTCCTAATTGTCGTGAAATTTTTACACGACCTCTGAAATACTTCATACAAAAACATGCCAAATTTTCAGAATTTTATCATCATTTGCGATTTGGGACTCAACATCCTTAATTTGGCGTTAGGTGCCGCGTCCTTTTTTTTTAAATCGGTTCGGGGCTAAATAGCATTCGTGTTTTATTTGGCTTAACAGCGGTAGTATGTTACATGAGCATCGGAAACGGATGTTAGCGATGCAGAAGTTAACGTCCGTTGTCACCAATCGATTTGGAACTGGGCTTATTTATAGCTGGTAAGCCGTCAGATTTTAGCTTTGGCTCGCCGCATTTGTAATCCTTATTTATAAAATCTATCGGCTGATCGTGCGCCGAACACATGCGTTTATTCTTCAACTTCCAACGTCAAGCTGGAACCACTCATCTCTCCCACCTCAACTGATCCACTCGTGCAAACTAGAAAAACCCGGTACATCTAGTACTACGAAAGCTATATCAGAAACATCAGTATCATCAACTATGAACGGGTGACCCTTATTGTCACAAATTTTCAGAAAAGTTACAGTTAATTCGCCATCCTCATTGTCTATTTGATTACTTACACCGATACATCTACATTCCTTATTGTTTACAGGAAACTTAACTAACATGTAGTCTGCGATGTTATATTGGCTGATTGAAATTGAACTTAGCCCAGCAACATGCTCGAATTCGGTATTGGATGGAATATCATACGGAACTTCAGTCTCTACAGTCTCTACCCTAGAGTCACAAATAGCATAATGATAGGGGACTGTACTCAGAGAACTGTGATTTTTGCGAAAAAAAGTTATCTAGTTCTAAATCATTTGAAATGTTTCTAGAATTAAGAGTTACATGGACTAACTTATTAACTGAGTAAATGATATAATATATCAAATGATATTAATGGAACCACATAAAATAATAGATAAGCTACGTATCAGAGGACCGTGAAATCAAGCGGCTCCATCACGTTATTCAGCCACAAACGCAGCGTTCACACGGAATAATATGGCTAGCTTAAGGGCGGGGTAAAGTATTAACATTTTTTTTAAATTTTTTTTCATTTTTAAATAAATGCATAATATATCAAGAATATTGTGTTAAAATTTCAAGTCGATCGGAGTAAAATTGACGAAGTTATGAGTATTTGAGCGTCTATTGCTCCATGCCGGGTTTTATACCTGGGCGGCAGCTGCGCGGCGCGCTATTGTATTTTTCGACCCCGAATAAATTTCTTGATAAACGGGCCTGTTCCGGTCCCGTTATGTATACTCGAGGCATGGTGTATATTAGTATACACATTAGTCTGTACATCAGTACAGAAGAGTCTGTACGACAGTAAAGAAGAAAGAGTTTTGCGTAGACAAACGCAAAAAGATGCTCTCGATCATCTTGATGGAAGCCTTTTACTCTACGGACCCGGCATCGACGACTTTGAGTGAGTATAAGAAAACTATCGAGTTTCATTTTGAATTTCTAAAAATTCAAAGATAGTTGAAAAATCTGAAAAAATTCATACGTATGCAGAAAAATGAACGAATCACGAAAAAAAATTGGTTTGCGGGGAAATTTGTTGACTAATTTTTTTTATTCATCATTTTGTTAATAACATTTTGGAATTATTATTATGCAAAATGAATCTTTTGAGTACCTCTAATATGCATGAATTTTCTCAGATTTTTATGCAATCGAGAAGTGTTCTCAAACTTATGTGCAATGAGCGCTAAGCGACCAAATTCTTCTGCGTTTTTCAAACCGTTATTCTGAGACTTGTCATATTTGTAGTCCGTGTGCACGATAACTCAAAATCTACTGGACCAATCGCTTTGAAATTTTGCACAGTACTTCTTCACATAATTCACCAGGTATTGTCGAGAGCTTTTTTTTTTAATAATTACTAATTTCTCAACAACAAATTAGCCGATTTTTTTAGCGAAAATCGGGTTTTTGGCTCCCAAGTGCTACGGAAAATCGAAAAAAAAAAAATCCTCCCGTCATTACTTCGAGAAACATCTCCTTTAACAAATGCATTTTGATTTTATTGTTTCAGATGATTCTGTTGCGAGTTATGGTGCACACCGCAAACCAACTTTTTTTCGAGGCGCCTCCGGGGTTTAATTTTCACTCGCTCAATTTTGAATATTTTGCAATGCAAATTTAGGAGAATTTAGTTCAAATGCTACTTTATTATATGTAAATTTTTCAATAAACGAACACTATTGGTTACGCCAAAAAAAAATCTTAAAAACATGCCTTTTTTTCGCCGAATTAACTCTACCCCACCCTTAACTCGACATTCGGAAAAACTTTACACCGTTTGCATTTCGCTTATCGCAATAAATGAGGTCTATTAAACGAAATACGAATGGGGCATGATTTTTAAATTAAACCAGGGGGCTGTTTAAAAATGTCCAATACAAGTATACTAATTTTCTAATTATTTTTCACAGTGTATCATTGAATCACACTATCAGCAATTTATCGAGCGAGCTACGTCAATTACGTGGCTTGTTTCAATTATTTATTCAATCATTTCAATTATTCAACATGATTTTTAAAACTTTCAAAAGATAAATCGCGCCCTTCAAATCATTTTTCTCCAACCAAAGCTTTCTTTATGAGGAAATTATTTTTTAATTAAAAATTTCTGTTTGTATACGAAGTTTGTTAAAAAAATAAGGTGACTTCAAATTTCGCGGGCTACATGAAATCGATTCTCGATTTTTTTTTGTAAACATGTCCCCAACATACGTTGACATTATCAGCCATTTTGCATATTTAGTTTGTTTTTGACAGATATAAAAGTCTGGAGTGTCTGGTGTCCTTAGCGATTGTTTGCTATCGATTTGTGGCAAAACAATTCATGGCTTTTGCATCACGACAATGCACCTGCTCTCACATCGTTGCTTGTTCGTGATTTTCTGGACAATAACAACCACGTAATCATGCCTCGGCCACTGTATTCAGCGAACTTGGCCCCCTGCGACTTTTTTCTGTTCCCAAAACTGAAAACACTCATGAAAGGACGGAGATTCACCATGATTGAGAAGATAAAGACCGCATCGCTAGAAGAGCTCAATGCCATACTAAAAGCGCACACAGGAGTGCCTCGAGGATTGGAAAAAGCGCTGGCATAAGTGTAATATATCTGAGGGGGATTACTTTGAAGGGGACAAAATCGATATTGGTGAATAAATAAATATTTTTCGAGAAAAACAAAAAGTCACCTTATTTTTTTCCACAAACCTCGTACATACTTACGCGCCATGGTCGTTAGGGAAACGATGGAAGCTCGGCTTCGGACTCCTCTTAGGTACATTTCTGCATGCGTTATAGGCACATCTATTAGTTGATGAAATCGTTGAAAAAGTTGCAACTAACGTACAATTGTAAAGAGCCAATTTTCTGTGGGCAAAGAGTTTAACCGAATAGCACGAAATTTCATCTTAATTTTCATTAAGACACGGTTATTAAAGTACATATGATACGGCCAATAATCTTCATGTGGAGGTTTGAATGCATCGTTGTGTATTTAGTTAAGGTTTTGCAAATGTTATTAAACAAATTGTATGCGTTTTCGCAAATCAAAATATTCAATGGCACATACACACTTTAAACCAAAGATGAACATTTCCATGCAAACTTTCGCGGTTTCTTGTAGACTGCTCTTGGCGTTCCTTCACTGCTTAAAATGTTGAAAATAATTAATATACTGAATAGGATTTTTTTCCAGATACCGTGTATTAAATTTAATAAACTCGTTATCCGAAAAGAAAAATCTTATTCAGTATCTTTATTAACATTTAAAAAAATTAACACTTTAACAAAAAAAAACTGTACGATTACAAAGGATTTCAAATCCATTCAGTGTACATGAATAAGCTGTCGAAGCTATTTTTATGTACACTACTACTTGATTCATGCTTAAATTGAGTCTCATGACGCTAATAGCGTACCATCACCCCAACCATTGGAAACTGCAAGAGTGCGATCGAGACGCGAAATCACCCCAGCTGTAGTCGGCTCTAGCATAGCAAGCTTAAATTGGTGGAGCCAAGCATGCCTGCGAGGTGTTCATGCACATCGATACGGGCAGCGCTTTAGGTGGCTAGGATGATAACTAAGCGATCACCCCTAGAAATCGTGGCAGCCTTCCCAAAAGGCATGCGCTTCCATGTATTTAATATACGTTATTTGGCGTAGTTTAAGTTGGTAATGCATCTTTAAAGAACTACTATAAGCAACCTTCAAATTCAGCGTATGTCGTTTCGGCGAAGTGTAAACAACTTTTTTTTTTATAGTGTTAAACATGGCAAATTTCGTGCCAAAAAAAAAGAGTATTTGCGGGAACTTTCACTGCACTACTTAATTTTTTTTCAATCTGCAGCTGAAACACGAAATGCTTGTTGCATCGGAGGCATGACTTCATGAAGACTCATGTCAGACGCCAGCTTAACTTGCAGCATCATTAGGAGTTGATCACACAAAAGTTTCGAAATGTTTAAAAGCAATTAGCAAAGATTTTTTTTTAAATAACGATTCAATTTTCACGAAAAAAAACAGCAAGAACCTGCTCAACATCCTAAAATACAGTAGAACCTCGTTTATCCGTGAGAATATGGGGAGAGTGTACCTCGGATAAGTGAAATCTCGAATAATACGGGAAACAGTAGCAATATAGGACTACTCCACGCATAGACATTGCAGATTCTGCCGTTTTATCCGAGATTCTCCGTATTATCCGAGGATACACCTCGAATAATGAAGAGGACCCGGATGAGTTATGTGACTCGGATAATGCGGAATGCCGGTCAATCGAAGGTCGGATAATCGAGATTTTACTGTAAATCAAAAGACGAAAGACTCACAGATCGTTAAGTCGGATTCATGTGTAGTCTATACTATATAGTTGGCATATATTATACTATAAATTATGTAATTATACACCGAAAAAATGAATTTACACATATGAAAAAGAAATGAAAAAACTTTGTACAGTATGACCCCGATTAACCGGGATGCTCAGGACCGAACGATCCACGGATAACTGAAACCACGGTTAATCCGAAATAAATTTCATACAATTTTTTATACTTATAAACCCGATCACAATTTTATTGTAGTGTGGACATGACTTCTTATATTTGATGGTAATCATCTACGCTATATCGCGTCATATTTTACTCTTGTTTTTTAAAAAAGCGACCTGATTTCGTTTGTTGTTGGCTTCGCGCTTAACGCCAGTGACCCTGCCTGGTCGCTGAGACGCTCGGTTAATTCGCTCCACGGATAACTCGACGCCAGTTAATCGAAGTTTTACTATCATTGAATTTAGCCGATGTCAAACAACGTATCCTTCCTTAACTTCAAACAACGTACGTTCTTAAAAAGAATCTCGTTTTTTGGCAGTGAATTATTTAAACACTATAAAAGAAATTTTCATCTTGTTTGAAAAATAACTAGGCGCCTCTAACTTCTTCGTTGCATCAGGGCCTTCACACTTCTAAATTCGGCCTTATAAGTATAAGGATAATCATTTCTGAATTATAAGAGATATATAGTTTTTTAAATATTATCTTATAAACCTGTGAGGAAAGCCTCTCAAACAATTTCGTGGTTTTCGGAGCAATTTGTAAGAAACGTGATGTTTAAATTTCGAGGAAAAGGACGTGTCCATGCCGGATTACTTGATTTTATTTCATGAAACCATAACTCTATGTGACTATATTATAAAATAACCATAGTTACATCCTGTATAGATATATTCAGCGCAATAATTGTAGTAATGAAATTTTTACGTACAGAAATCATTACCTATTTCCATATGATGCTTTTAAACTATCGCTGTCATCGACGTGAAGGGTTATCACGTGAACGGATCCAAAATTTGGTGAGCTCGCCTGCGGTACTGGCAATATTGGTGGTTGCTTTAGATTCTAGTGACGTTTCGGTCCTCATCATTTGCGGCTTCGTCTATAGTATATATGTACAGTACCCGGAACACAAATGACGCAACTACATTATGTACATTAGGAACTCATGTTCACTCCGTCGCAACCGCTTATCCCACCAAAACTTTAGTTTGATGGGAATTTCACTCATACTCGATGCTAACTACGAAACTCGACCAAGGCGATTATCTTTCGCTTGGAAATAGTTTGACTATTGGGTAAAAATGATTTCATTAAGACAGTAGTCTGGTCTAGAAATCCATCGTCTAGAAGACCATTTCTACGAAAGGGAAGAAGGAGCAATCTATGGACCCGGGTTGGCAGATTAACTAGTAAGCATCGGTAATTAAATTTCAACCTCATATAACCTCTTTGGACGCGTTTATCTCAGAACTATGTTTTTCAAATCGGCGCCCACGATATCTCGTTAACTAATTGATCGATCGAGCTCAAATTTTCCACATACCTTCGGTAGCCTCTTTCTGAGGTAGCAGAATTGAGTCGAACAATAATTTTGCCCACATTTTATAACTCGTTGAATACCCGAAAATGTATGAAGTATCGTTAATGAAAGTTTAACAGGCCGCCATTTTGTAACAAAATTTTTTTAAGTACTAATTCTGCTACCAGTCCTGGGAATACTCATACAGATTAAGAATATATATTTTTTTCAGATGCATACAACATCACCCAAAGTGGGCGCCGATTGAGGCGGTTTTCGGCGGACCATGTTGTAAAAAAATAAAAAAATACATGAAAATATTTAAAATATTTTTTCTTAAATGTCGATACATTCTTAAACGAACAATAAATACATACGTAAAATATAATTGAGACAACTTCAACGGTTTAAAAGTTATTCCAGACCAAAAATGACGTCAAAAATCTCGCTCTAGACCAGACTACTGCCTTAATCGGTGAGAATAAAAGCGATCAAATGCGCTGCGGAGTACGCATTAAAGTAAGGTTCCATAGCTAGTTGGATGTGCATTTAAATGTAATCAGATAAAATCTGATTAAATAAGTGCACGAAATAGTTCAAAAATTCATATGACCTGACTTATTTGAAATTTCGTAAAACAAAGCGTAGAAATATGTGCAATATATATCAGAAGATGAAAAATGCCTAGAAATTCTTCAAGAAGACCGTTTGGTGCCACAAATCTTGTCTCTTCTGCTAATCACATTTTTCTGTTTTATCACATGTTAATTTTTCACATGCGTTCAGCACTTTATGTCAGGTATCTAGAGTTATTCGATGTATTCATCATTAGATAGAAATGTGGCCAGCGCGTCATCGTCATAAAGTGCCGTATAAATGAGACGATCTTTAAAGTTGTAATTTTTCGTTAAAAGTTCGGTAACTTCCAATTTTACCAGTATACTGGGATATCTTTTTACTTCATTATGGACGAAAATCAGTTGATTTTTAGATATCCGGGTTCACGAGAAGAATACCTCAAAATTACTTCAACGCATATGCCGCCGCATCTACTCGCTTGAATTATTTCTCTTTAACGGGTCTGCATAAACGTTGGAGTCAGAACAGGTCGGCTTTCAATATTTTTTGTTGTTGACAGTATTGTGATGACGACGTAGAGATTGGACACACAATTGATACATAGTCTTGCCAAGTTTGTTTCCTTTTATTAAAGAATATTTATAAACCATGAAGTTATTATTATTTAAACAAAGTGTAGTTGCGGTTCTCGCAATTAGGGTGAGCTGAAAAAAGAAGAAATGTATCTTAAGTATAAAAATACAATTTTTATATATTCGGATACTTTTTCTAAATTCCGAAAATTACAAAAATAGCGAGCTGTAGAAAAAAGTTCGATTTTTTACAAAAACAACATTTTCATCGATTTTTTCATTCACAAACGAATTAACATATCAAAAGATCATCCAGTCATCGATAGACATTATTATAAACTTGGCTCTTTCCGAGTTTTAAAGGGCACCACTAGTGTGACTGCCCAAGAAAAAGGTGATTTTCGGGAATTTATTGAGAGAAAAATATTGCATCGAATATTTTGACATTTTGAGGATATATTTGTGTATAAATTATCTATGTACAGTAATTTTTTGTATGAAAATATTCAATTTTCAGAGCCTTATGCGCGATCTCTCGAGTCTTCAAAAAAAAGTTCTACCACTTCTGTAGTGATTGCGGCCTTCAGAGTGCTCAAAATGAAAAAATTCAAAACCGCCGTTAAACTAGAAGGTTTTGCCTGTACAATGGTGCAGGATTGTGGAAAAAAATTGAAATCCAACAAAATAGCGGAGTTTTGACAAAAAGTGGCAAATTACACGTAAAAATCTGATGGTTTTTGTATGGCAAATTGAAATTTTTGTCCAATAGGAAACCTGGAGGGTCATTGTATGAAGAAACAAATACTAAATACGCTCAAACAAGATGCAAGTCGATCGAATGATTTGTATTCGAGTTAGAACTGCAGCAAATTTGAAAAATTTCGTCTTGAGAAAAACGCGTTGAAAGATGAAAAAATTTGTTAATGACCGACGAGCAGCTGCTCTTTAGAAGGCTGTAGTTCAAAAACGATTTGAGATCGACACTTGAAGTTTTAGTATGTTATTGTTAAAGGAATATCGAAAAATGCAAAAAAATCGATTTTTTCAAAGTGTCACACTAGTGGTGAGAATAGATTTTGAGATACGGCTTACACCGTTTCGTTGGCCATAGTATCGGGAAGAACGCGAATGAAAAAGAGTAGTACAGGTAGTGGAATAATTCACCCGTATAGCGCAGTGGGCGGTGTGTCCCGTGGCAAAAAATCGTATTTAAAAAATGTCAAGCTTATACAGAGCCCTCAGAAGAAGTAACCGAAGCGCTTCAACGAGTTTTCAGTCAGGTTGTAACCAGTAGATCGATATTGCGTGTTTATAAACGCAGCCGAGTCGCATACCGTGTGCACTACCGTTATACGGGACGCACGGCGAGATCAAAGCGGGCGTATGCATAAATTCCAAAAGCGGAGGATTTATCGACGCATATGAATATTCTATTCCGGCTCACATCAGCCTTTCCCAAAACCAATCGGTAATCCAAAAGATATCGAAAAATCAAGTTGTCAAGGAATAAAACATTTTATCCAAACTATTTATTTTCTATTCGAAGCCAATACTGTTGCAATAAAAACCGAAACAATAAAACAAAACAACCGTTGGATCGCTCGGGCTAATCTGAACTACATCACACTCCGTTTAACCAAGAAAATTTTGGTTCAATAAAGTGTGAAGTGTGGAGGAAAAATAGTTTACCTCATTCAGCACATGGAGAGAAAACTTGCTCACCGGGACGTCACCGTTCATTTTTCACAAATGATGACACATGTCAAAATATTTTCTTCACGCACGTCACGAGAAAAGCCAGTTTTTATTTGCAACGATACCGATAGGGCGCGCTTCCGGTGATGTGTTGTCGAGTAAAAGTCGAACAAAAATACATAGTCCCGTGTATTCCCAACAGACTGGTTCGTTAAGGCCTTACCCCCACTTGTAGCGCAAAAAAAGGCCTTTCTCATGAATTTTTTGAAAGAAAACTACAAAACTTTTTTAATCGATCAATATACCATCTTAAAGAACACATTTTGAAGAACTTTCAGTAATTTTTTTATTGCAAGATATTACATTGTTTAGTGGCAAATGGCCGTCGATGAAATAATGTTTTTATATACACGGTTTGCGGTGACCAACATTGCGGCGAAGTGGATCATCTGAAAAAATAATGCGGATGGATTTAGTCAAATATAAGTATAAACTAGTCTTTAATCGAAGGATTTTAAAAAATATTCATTCTTCACAAAATGGCGGACAGTCAAAGTTAATGGTTCGATTTTAAAGAAAAAAAAACGCCCGTTATTTGGCTATAAAACGGCCATTTTTTCGAAAAAAAAAATCGAACGCCTATATTTTTATGTATTAAATAAGCCTGCAAAATTTCAAGAAGATCGGTTCATTAGTGTTCGAGTAATCTTGGTCACCGACCTCGGAAATGTCATTTTGAGAAAAACGCATTTAAAGTTTCAATTAGCCGGTCGTTTACACAACGGATTCTTCTCTTTCAACGCTCATATCTCAGTCAATTTTGTTCGGTCGACTTGAAATATTGAGGACATATTCTCAGATACTTATACTTCAAAAAAATGCAATAAAAAAAATCGATTTTTTCAAAATCGCAAGTGGGGGTAACCCCTTAAAGTCGAGCGGTTAACTATATTCGTGTAGCTCAATTCGGAGAATAAAAATTCCGGACAGTGATTTTTACAGTGGTTGAAATGTGTTGATTGGACCGAGCGCATAAATAGAAGAGTTACAATGTCGGTACGCAAAAACTTCTAAATGTTGCGGTCAAACTACAGACCGCAGTCCTGCATCCCCTCGCTTACCACTACCAGTTACGCAGACCAGTATAAAATATTCTGTTCGAGAGAGAATGCCTTCAGCGTTTATGCAGTCGAGCAGCCGAGTCGCTCAGAAAAAAGAACGCTGAATCGTTCGAGATAGGAGCCATTCCAGCGTATGGTATTTTTCATTCCTTTTCACTGGTCCGTATATGTCCGTCTCTCTAGGGGACATGCTCTCCGGGCAGATGCATCATAAAAAAAATTACCTATAAAAAAACACGAAATCGTCCAAGTGTATGGTTCTAAAGTTCCGAGCCGTTGTTCCGTTTCCTGAAGGTGTTAAGGAAGGGGAGCAGGATGTAAAAGAATACCGAACATGTAGTGTACATATACATATTCTCAGTATACCAGGTGTAGACGTATGAAACCGGAATTTCCCTATAGATGGCGCTACCCATCAGTTTAGGGACCGTAGACCGCTTCTGCAGCGCCATTATCTCCCTCTAACAGCTGACGAAGATTTTCAACACACAACCCAAGTTCCCTACACTGGTATATTTTTCTATAACCTTAAACATGTCGAGTTTTGTGCCTACGAACTACAATTTTCGGACAGCATTGATTTTCTGTTATCATTTGAAGAAAACTGCTGCAGAATCGCATCGACTGCTTGTCTAAGCTTACGGTGAACATGCTCTTGGTACAACACAGTGTTTCGAGTGGTTCAAAAAATTCAATTGTGGTGATTTTGACGTCAGAAACGAAGAACGTGGCCAACCACCGAAAAAGTTCGCGGACAACGAATTGCAAGCCTTATTGGATGAAGATGATACTCAAAGTCAACAAAAACTCGCGAATCAATTGAATGTGACGCAGAAAGCCGTCTCCATCCGTTTTTACCATTTTCAAACAGCAAACGTGTAATTTTTACAAAAAAATACCGATTTCATACTTCTACACCTGGTATTTGGTTCATATCAGATATGCCGAAAAACGTTTTCATTCATTAAAATTGCTAACGAAAATTCAGCACGTCGAAAGCATAAGGAGAACACAAGAGAAATAGGGGGAGCTTATTTTCGTGAACTGGGCGGTCGAATCCTCGAGACTTGGTCACGTGACAAGAGAACGTTACTTCAGTGGTACACGATAACACGTTGCTGGTTCTCCCCCCGTGTATTTTTGCGTTGTAGTAGTGGAATGATTACGTAGGAGCAAATTTAAAGGTATCAGACCCTCTCGCTCGATCGAATCTCATCTCCAGATCTCTCTTTATTCATTCGTATATATACGCGGAAGACCTTATCGTAAACGCAAATGGCATTGGCACACGATATAACGTCTAATGAAATTGCGGCACCGTTTCACCCTTCTGCGTTGCGAAGTTGCCAATGCGTCGGGAGCCAATTTTCGCCGAAAATCAGTTGCAGTTGTCGTAATTGGATATTTGGAGTTGACCCGATCAGTTATGGAAAAAATTCAGAGGAACATTTCTCGATTACAACGGAGAGTCGACGAACGTCTTAGATTATTCTACGCTACAGCCAACTCAACTCTTCAAGAAAAGCGATGTAATTTATCGTACGCACATATCAATTACGATGATTCTTTTACTTATGGGTTTCGTTGCACTTAAACTCAATGCTTCGTATCGTTGTCTCAAATATTGTATGCATTTGTCCATTTCTTGTTCAACATAGAAATAATCGATTTCATCATTTCGGTACGACTGCGTCGTCGAGTACGGCTTTCAAATATAATGTATTTAGTTTAAAAAACGTACGTTTTTTCGAAGCATTAATCTACTTAATTGTTTTATTCGCTCCGTAATCGCAGTATAAGATGTACCAGCAATTATACAAGAATTGTGTATGGGAGTTCGTTCTTCACGCATTACCTAATAGCTTACCGAATTAGCAAATTGGCTTACTCAACGCGTCCATCGTCTGTTTGCCTTAATCACAAGAGGGCCCAAGCAACGCTACACGGAGAGAATTAAATGTTAAAAATCACCGTGCAGTAACGGTAACCAGATGACAACCCTGAAACTTCGCTTATTATTGTTGGGTAGAACACAGATTTTCACGAAAATAAAATAAAATTTCTTCTTCAGATAGAAAATTTTACCAGATTTTCTAGTAAATTTCGATGTGTAACAAAATACGCAAAACTTAAATTTGAAAAATATATAATATCAGCGAAATTTTACTGTGCATTTTAGTATTTGACGCCTTTCAGAAATGTCTATAAAAAAGTATCGTCTTTATAAAAGTTATTTTAAGATTTATTATAAAATTTAATGAATGTTACAGGAAAATGTATTGTGCTCTCGGTAAAAATTAACGTGCGCGCTTGGTTAAAATTATCGTGCGGTACGGTACGGGAATTTTGAGGCACTGCATTGTAAAAATTCCCGTTCATTCCTTTCACTTCAGAATGGTATGGCGGTGGGGGTAAGTAGGGGAGCGCGATTTCTTTATGGCACGATGGGACTTCCCAAAAAAATTTCGTCTAAACTGCGTACATCGCCGGTTCAGTTTAGCCTGAAGCCTCAGTCGCATGCAGTGTCTCGTTGCGAGAAAGTGACACGTAGCGATCATGTTAAATGACGACGAAGTAATATGTGCGCAAATTAGTCACATCACTCGAGCCTACGATGGTACAAAATGTATTATAAATAAATGTTAGTATTAAACGAAAAATAAATTCTAATGATTAAATTTGTCTCCTTATCCGTTTGTTGACTATACCAATTTATATGGAAGAAAAAAATGTTCCCAACAAAAAACAAACAGCATTAATTTGTACCAATTTTTCAATAGTAAATAATATTCATTATTAATATTATGGTTATTGTTATTTCGGTTATTATTATGATTATTATAGCACCAGTTTTTGAAGAAAAAATACATTTTACTAAGGATTTCTTCCATCGAAGAATTTCAATTTTACCAGCCTTATAGGGAATTGTTTTTGAGGATTCGGCTTCGATCCGGCCAGTGAAGGTTATTCCAAAGTCAACAGTGGAATTAGAAGATGTTTACGTTTCGGCCCTCTGGTTCGGGTCCTCTTCAGAAATTTTATTTTTCTGTATATAATATGATACACATTTTGTCATAATAATGTTTTTACATTATTATGACAAACACACATTATTATGACAAAATGTGTATCATATTATATACAGAAAAATAAAATTTCTGAAGAGGACCCGAACGAGAGGGCCGAAACGTAAACATCTTCTAATTCCACTGTTGACTTTGGAATAACCTTCACTGGCCGGATCGAAGCCGAATCCTCAAAGCTATCTTGTCATCTACACGGCCGCACACATCTCTGACTCACTTATAGGGAATTTTTTTTCCGAGGTTGACGCAGGTAAATTTTACTGTGCAGCACCGTAAAAATAACGTACGGCGCGGTTGGTAATTTTTAACCGACAGTAGGTAAATTTTCGAACATACATGCTAAATTTTACTGTCTCCGATTTTTACCCTTCTTGTATAGTAAAATTTGAACTACGTATTTGAAATTTTCTGTAACGTGAGTTAAAAAAAACTTGACGCATACGAATTATTATGTTTTTCTCACTTGTCACCACATTGAAATATATCACGGTAATTTTTACCGTGAAATTCACCACAAAAATTACTTTTTAATTCTCTCCGTGTACAAAAGCGTAATGATTATGTCTCAGCACTATACATTTCGTTTCAGTAACACTCCTTGCGAAGAATGCCCCGGACCACGTGACATTCTATAGAGCCTTCAGATGCAACGAATACTCTGGAACTATCCGCCATTTTCTCAAGATTTCTCATAACCGACTAGTCTTCAACTGTCGAGATTAAGGAGCTTTTCTTTCGAGGAACTTTTTTCAGAAGCTCTCTAAAAATCAGTCAATGAGATCGTAGGTGGTAATCGGTGACCAGTCGACCAAATAACTAGAAACCCTTGAAGTATATTTTTCTGCTATTAACAAAAATTCGATAGTTCACGTTCACCCGTTTAGTGCTCTAGACAAAAAGATAAGATCGATGGCATATGCAACATAGCCCGCGATGCGGGTAATTCGGTTCTCATTGCTTTTTTTAGGCTCTCATTCTCTCCGTCCTCGCCATTACAGCACTTTTGTCTGCCCCTGTTCCGCTCCGAACTACTGCAACTTTACCTACCCCTTCCTTTTTTTCTTGAAGAGATGAAAAGAGTTTTCCCATCTCTCTCATACTCTCTCGGCGTCACTTCTCCCTCAATATCGCGTCCGGTCTCCCTGCTTGCAAAATTTTGTCAGACATTGTCGGGACTACAAGAACGAAATTGCCGCTGCTCCCGATAACGAGTATTCTCGTAGTTCAGTCACGAACGTCACGAAGTAGCGAATAAAGAAGTCTCGACAGATTGGTGTGGAAAAAAAATTAAACACGCGAGAACCGAATTGCGCATCGAGGAAAATTCTTGATACGTTCGAACCCACGAGAGGAAAATGTTATAAGTTAGCCCACTTTTTGTTAAGTATTCGTTGTGATCTGTCACTGTCTTCGGACTCAAGGCAGGCTATACATTTGCAACGATGAAAAAATCGATTTTTTTCATCGATAGAACTGTATATGTAGAATATTTTCCCAAAGTTTCAAAGCGAAATTCGAAAAATTCCAAACGTCACAGCACGTCAAAGCTGTGCCTCACCGCTTGGATTCGGAGTGCAAAGGAAACCGAGAGCGCAGGGGGGCCGGCAGAAATGGGCAAAAAGTACTTAAATTAACAACCAAAAATTACAATTAGTACTGTAATTGGTGATTTAATTACTTTGTAACGGATTGCTTAAGTAGTTAGTTACCACAATTACCAAGTGCAATTTAATTAAAATTCTATGTCAATTTTCAGCGCGTTTTTCTCAAAACTACATTTTTTTTAATTGACACGCACGACTACTCAAAAACTATTAAGCCGATTGAGTTGAAACTTGGTAGAAATATTGATAATATTGCTGCCTACTACTTGACGAGAATTGTTTTGAAAAATTATAAAAAAACAAAAAAAAACTTTTTGAATACTAATTTTACAGAAATTTTGCGTGGCAATTTGATTTTTGGTTGTGAATGCGTGCCATTTTCTTGAATTTCCATTTTCTTCATTTTAATAACTGTCACATAAAAACTATACATGTTCTAACCAAACATACTTTTTATTATTTTTTGCAAATTAAAGTCGACGCGAAGCTAGACTGCACGCCGGTTCGCAACTCCCACGGCAACCTATCTGTAACACTCTGCCACGGCGCCGCCATTTTGACGATGGAGGAATCTTAACCCTCAATCCGCGAAGCTGGGTCGTTTTCGTCCTGCCCAAAATCATTTTATTCCCAGGTTGCTTAATTTCTTAATGAAAAAAAAATATCAAAAATAAGACAAAAAACCCTACCCCCCCCCCCCCAAAGTACGGCCTAAAGATTGGCCATGAATGTTTCAGATTTTTTTTACTGACAATTATTGGTTTGGTAGTGCGAAAAAGAAAACGACCCAGGTTCACGGGATTAAGGTCCCTCAAATACGTTCACGGATTGAGGGTTAAAAATTATTTTGTATTCTTAAATATACTATTAAAGTATACCCACAGTTTGATAAACGTAGAATAATTATTTCTTAGTTTAAAAAATCCCTGAAAATTGCTCAATTTTTTTCCGTCTAAATGTATGTACCGCCTTAACTATTTTACGAACACGTATACACACCTGATATTTTAATCGAATCCTCTGTGTCGTTCTCGCGGTTTTCCGTTACCATTCTGTTTACGAGGTGTCAAAAAGGGACGCATCCGTGTCTAAACACATGATATAGTATGCCGAAGTACTCGACATATACTGAATAGTCTCAATCCAGAATATTCACATGTTGAGCAGAATTAACCTGGGCTCTGTGCTGGAATGGGCGACCGCTTAACCGCAAACTGGCTTGCGTGTCGACTGCTGAGCGGGTGTGCAATTTTACCAAGTTCCCGATTCAAACTTGGTAAAATATAGCCGCCTTTAACGGCGCAGATTTTGCATAGTTTCCTTGTGTTCTCGTGCAAACGCGACGAAGCAGTACGTCGGAGAAGAGACCCTGTGGGAAATACTGCGAAGGAATCTCACAGGAACGGGGTAAAAGCACGAGGGATGGGATTGGAAAAGCACGAAACGGCGTATGCGAAGGAACATCCGATAAAGTACTCAAATATCAGTCCGAAAAAACGTTGGAAATTCGTGCATATGATGGATTTATAAGAAAAAATTTAATTCAGTTCGTTTAAGGGGTGTTCTCACTTTAGACGCTGAAAAAGGCTATTTTCATGCATTTTTCGATAAGTTTATATTATAGATATTGATATAAAACTCATTACACTTAATAAATACACTTTCAAAAAACATTCTTTTTAAATGTATTCAAGTCATTATTCGTATACGAAAATGGTAGTTAAAAAAATGTCCTAAAAAAATTGTAGGTCTGTGTCGGGGACGAAATCTCGAAAATGGATCATCCGAAACAAACAATCATATGGTTTTAGAATCAGTATGTTAATGGCTATAGCGCATATCATACGATGTTTGATATATGCGAAAATAACAAAACGGCGGACATTTTTCGAAAAAAAAACAAAAAAAAAACGTTTTTTCACACCGTTTTTGGAAAAAAATAGTAACTATCAAAATTTAAAAGAAACCTTGATATGCGTTATAGCAATATTTGTAAAGAATATGTGGTTGCAAGTTCATAAGGATCGATTCAGTAGTTTCGACGATTTTATCAACAAGCCGTCGAAAACCGTTGTTTCGAGAAAAGCGCGTTTAAAGTTTGTTTGGGTTACATAAATACATTTTTTTTATTTAATGTATTTCGAAAGTGTATTTATTAAGTGTAACAACTTTAATGTCAATATCTATAATATAAACCCATTAAAAAATCCATGAAAATAGGCTTTGTTAGCATCTGAAGTGAGCAGACCCCTTAATGCATTTTTCATTACATTTCCAAGATAATATCTGTTTCAATAGTATTGTTTATAATTATTTACATCTTCCAGTTTCCGCATTCAATCATTATTCTTGTTACTTGGAATTGATCAATAGTCATTGAAAGAGGTGTACGAATAAGTTCCCGGCCTGAAAGTAAAAACAGCTGTATCGAATATGTGAACGAAGAATTTTTCCTTCCAGGTCGGGTGTCATATAATACCAACTTAATAGACTATTTTTCGCGACCAATAGCTTAACATAAACTCAAAATATACATCGTGAGCAGAGTGAGTAAAATGAATTGGAATAACGCGCATATTAAGCACTGTATGCTTTTCGCGTTCGAATTGAAAACAAATAATTTCGAGGCTAAGGAGATGATTTGTCAGGCATTGGGGTAAGATGCCGTATGCATCAGTACCGTAAAGAAGTGGTTTTAAAGGCTCCGAACCGTGAATTTCAAACTCAAGGATGGCGAGAGAGCAAAACGACAAAAAAACTGAAGACGAGGATTTGGAGCAGTTGCTGAACGAAGATCCTTGCCAAATGCAATCAGAATTTGCTACTACATTGGGAATTACCTAACAAGACAATTCCAGTCGCTTAAAAAAGCTCGACAAGATTCAAAAGGAGGGCCGCTGGGTTCCGCACGTGCTTTCGGAAAGCAAAAAAGTGAGACGAGGCGGAACAGAGTTGTCTTTGTTGTCTCGCTTCAAAAGGAAAGACTTTTGACAGGAAATAGTGACTAGTAATGGGAAGTTGGTGTTGTATGATGATCCAAAGAACTGCATGACAATGCCAGACCACATGGAGCAAAAACGACCAGGGACGCTTTAAATTTGTTGGGCTGGAAAGTTTTGCCACACCCGGCGTATTCACCAGACTTGGCTCCATCGGATGTTCACTTATTCCGATCGCTCCAACATCATTTGGCTGATAGCCACTTGAAAACGTTCGATAAAGAAAAAAAATGCCATAACCGACCTTGTCGACACACCACCATCTCTTTAACGCCAAGGAATCCGCAATGTGCCTGACAGGTGGGGAAAATGTGTGGAAGCAAACGGAGATCACTTTTCCGATTAAAATGCCCCTTGATATAAAGTCAATAAATCGTTATTTTCATGAAAAAAAGACTGAGAACTCATTTGTACACCAAATATAATCTCAAATAAACTCCCATGTAAACAGTATAATTAGAGGACAGTATTGTGAGAACGTCGCTTCGGCGCAGCATTTTTTCAATTGCCTCACAAAATATTCACAAACAAAGAAAATTGACTATTCTGCAACACGTCCATGTAGAACTTAGCTGGATTGACCTACATGAAGTTACAGTCCCAGCTATACAATATGTTTATACAAGTTTGTGAACTGTTGCCGGTGCGCGCGTTCTCTAGTGTACGTATATATAGTGTAACCTTTAGCCTCGTTTGCCATATACCTTCTGACACTAAACATTTGACACAATTCGAAAGTTTCTTAATGTACGACATAAATGGCAAATGCATTTAATTCCATCAGCAAGATCCAGTTTCGTGTACGAGTAACGCGCACATACACGAGAGTTGCACCTGAGGAAATCAGTCATGTCGGTTGGTCAGATTGGTGTATACAGTTTCACAAAGTTTCGAGAGTTATGTCAATTGCTTAAATGAGGTAGAATATTTTTCTCCCACCCTTTTCTTCACTTCCATATTTCTACACACTTTGGTCATTGCCGATGTAAATGAATGGAACATGGTTTCTTAATTATTGAGTACTATGGCAATCATTGATATTCCTCTTATTAGTATTATTTTAACGCAATTGAAATAATAAATCCAACTCCATCCGAGTTTGATTTTTTTCATTCCAAGACGATTCAAATGTAAGTATACATGAATGCATCAAAGTTTTCCTCAACACGTATTGTAGGGAGAATGGGAGTCTGTAAGGCATGAACAGAAACAGCTATATGTCTCAAAAGTGACGTATAATATGCCAGATACTTCAATTGCCGAACGACTATATACTCTGCGAGAAGTAGAGGCTTTTGATTTCGCTACTTATGGAACAATCGTTAAGTTCGGGGAAACCTAAGTGGAAGTGAATAATGCGGGCTCACTTCGTGCATGAACATACAGCGACGAGCTCTTCAAAGTTTGAGTTCAAAATCCATCGCATTACAGATCGAGCGAAAGGAAGAAGAGAACGAAAGGGTGTGAGAAAAAGAGGAGCTGGAGGAGTCGCAGTTGCGAGAAGTGATCGATCATAGTATTCGATGCCAAAAGTTGAATCGTCTACTCTAACTCAACTGCTTAACTAGCCACCTCCTTGTCGACTCTTGCTACCTCGTTTTCTTCCATTCTGCGTCAAGGAAAATATATTCTTGTCCCTCGACGATACGATAGAATGGAATACACTTTTGCTTGTACGAGTAACAAAATAAAGGATGTCGAACTTTTCCGATAACTCGCTCGCCGAGATGATCGAGATTTTCCGCGAAATAAAAAAAAGATATCACAAAGACGAGAATTTGGTTTTGTGATATCGCTTTTTCTATTTTTTTGTCTATTAGATTATTTATTTGGAAACTGGAAAAATGGTATGTTATTGAGCACACATTGTATTTTTTTCGCGTAAATTTGTATCTAAAAAATATACAAATTAACAATGTTATTGAGGTATAATAGAACCTCTGTATAAAAAATGTGGTCAAACGGCCGGATCGATAATTTGGCAATGGTTGGTCTGAAAAAGAAAAATAAAAAAGTTAATTAATCTATACAAATGTGGTTCTCGTTGTACGTACCCGTTTTGCTAGAAAACAAATTACAAAATGGCGGGCGTTGACAACCAGTGTAATTTTTGCGAAATTTTAACTTATATTCGGGGGCTTAAAAGATAATAAATGTCAAGCAAATGAAAATGGCTACATGCGACGGTAGCTATTGCATTTGGGGAAACGTTGGTTTTTTAAAATGGAAAATCGGTCTGCTAAAGCTAGAGTTATGATTCCGGCCACGTCGAGAAAAAGTCGTTTCGAGAAAAATGCGATTGAAAGTTTGAGCATGCGTGAGTCGTTGCGCTACCAGCTCTCACTAAATCGTCTGTAACTTGGTAACTTGTAACAATTCTCAATATTTTAACTTAATCATTTTTTCACGTATTCCTGAATATGTATAGTTTAAGGAAATGCAAAAAAATCGTCTGTAAATTGGTAACTTGTAACAATTCTCAATATTTTACCTTAACCATTTTTTCACGTATTCTTGAATATGTACACTGTAAAAAAAGATATGAAATTTACAATACATTTAAGATACAAAGGAATTGAATTTTACGAATTCAGTAGATGAAATTAAATTTGAAACACTTGTATCGTAAATTTAACACAGGAACATGAAATTCTAAGGTGGATATAGAATTTAATAGATGGAACATGGAATTTCAGACAAGTTTGTAAATTTGTGGAAAATGTATTGCATTAACCCGTGTCTTCAATTGGAAATTACCCCAGATGTATGATAAATCAACTATAAAAAACAGAGCATTGAAAATACAAAACAAATTTGAAATTTATTTACAGCTGCCTGAAAAATATAATATATGTGAAACTGAATTTTACGATACGTACAATGCATGATCACAACAGATTTATTTAAAAGTGCGAAACTGGAATTGAAAAAAGAATTCATAAACGCTAATGAAAATCACATGAAACAACGTGAAAATTATATTAAATTTATACTACATTTAAGGGACAAAAGAATTGAATTTTACGAACTCAGTAAATGAAATTGAATTTAAGACATTTGTACCGTAAATTTGAAACAGCAATATGAAATTCTAACGTGGATATAGAATTTAATAGATGCAACATGGAATTTCCAAGAAAAGTTTGCAAATTTATGGAAAATGTATTGCATCAATCCGTGCCTTAAATTAAAGATTACAACAGTTGTATATTAATTCAAATATAAAAAACAGAGTATTGAAAATACAAAACGCGCTCAACCCACCTCGGCCGCTCGCGACGACCGATGGTCGCGCGTAGTTCGCGTAACGCCCGAGGGACGGCACCTTGTTCCGCACTTTCCCATAGCCACTCGCAGCTTCGGTCGGGCATATAAGCCGACCACCGGCTACGATCGTCCTGGGAAAAACAGACGCGTTTGCAACTCGTGCACGCGTCGGAGAGTGTCGCAAATTAGAATGTTGTTACCTGTCCATATCCACGCCAGAGTCGCAGTTCTTGAACTCGCCTATCCGGAAGGAAATAATTTTTCCCTTTTTACGCCGCCCGGTGTTGAAGGAAGAAATCTCACAAAAACCACCTATTTTTACCTCTAGCTTCCGTCGAGGAGGATAAATACGAGTCACATTTTCAGTCGGCTTAATTATCAATTTCTTAAATAAACTTAATACTTAGGATCAGTAATTTTAATACGCACCCGTATGTTGATATTAGCAAATGGTTCTTGAATTTAATATACATGGATGTGAACATTTTTTTACACATGCATTATTTTTCAAACGCACTAGTATATTAATATTACGGAGCTACACTTTTATTTTTTAAATAACCTGCTTTGGATTTTCAAAATATTATCTGAAATTTCATAAACGGCGTCCGAATAAAAACATCATACACTTGTGTATTAATTTTTATACAGAAGCTTTTTACAGTGTACATTAAAGGTAATACTTTTGTTCTGTGAAATGAATACACACCCGTATGCTGATATTAGCAAATGGTTCTCGTATATTGATATCAGCAAATGGTTCTTGATTTCAATATAACTTGGATGTGATTATTTCTTTACACGTGCATTATTTTTCAAACGCACAAGTATATTAATATTACGAAGCTACACTTTCATTTTTCAAATACCCTGTTTTGGATTTTCAAAATCGTATCTGAAATTTCATAAGCGGTATCCGCATAAAAACTTCCTACACTTGTGTATTAATTTTTATACAGAAATTTTTTACAGTGTATAGTTTAAGAAAATGCAAAAAAAAAGTCGATTTTTCAATCGGTCACAGCGGTGTCCCGCTTTAACGGGTTACACCCAGCTCGTGGCCGGAAAAAGAGGAATTTTCGTGAATTTGTGTCAGAAAACTTATGCAGCTTTTCAATTTTCTGTTACATTAAAGAGTATGGTTTCATGTATCCTTTACAATTTGTTCTTGAAATATATCTATAAATATGGTTCATACAATGGTTGATGCAGACCGCTGTTTGAAAACAAAATGCTCGGAAACAAATATTCCGAAATAAAAAGAAGTTTTTGCATGGAATTATGTAGCGCTTGAACGAAGGTAAAGGATTTAGTAAAAAAAATGAAAAAGCACAATTTGATTTTTGAAAAATAGCGGCAGTCCGAAGTGAGTGTATCGATTTTCGGTAAAAAAAACTCTCAATTTGCGTTGACAAAAAAAAATGTATGTATCAAAAAAAATTCTCTTCCAACCATTACTTTTTTATGTGTAACAGAAACTTTGTAGGAAATTAAATTCATCGGTGCAGTGATTTCTTAGATGTCGTGGTCACCGACTTTGATCAAGTTATTTCGAGAATCCGTCGAAAACTAAAAATCGATATTTGCAAAATAGTTAACTGATTGTAGTTAAATTAATTTTATCACAACCCTTAATTCTTGTTTCGACCTTTGCAGACTTTATTTATTAAGGGACAACACCACTCTAGCGGCAGAAAATGTGGCCTAACTTTCACCATTTATTTTAAGAATATGGAAAAAGGAATAGGATTTTTTTGAGAGCGTTTATTTAACATATATTAAAGTATTTTAAAAAAATATTAATAATTTCATACAAAATGGCGGCGACAGAGCCCATCTTGAAAAACGTGTTTTGCAAAAAGCTTCACGGGAGGACGGTTTTCTCGTAAAGTATAAGAGTTGGAAGAAAAACCAAAAAAGAATTGATAATCTATATATTATTAGCTATAGGACTACGTAGGGATTTTTCTTTATCAAATAAAACAAAGGGCTTACTTTGAAAGGAATAAATCGATCTTTTGCCCAGGAAATAAGCAGTAAATTGTTTATATAGAAGCTCGTATTCAAATTTCAAATCAATCTATACAAAGGCGTTTGAGTAATCCGTCCTCCCAGTTCGAAAGAAGTTTTGTCTTTGAAAAGATCGGTGACGGCACCTTTAAAGAAAAAATCGCTACAGGACCAATTGCATATCGTTTTTACGAGCCCAAAGCAATTTTAAAGCAAAAAAAAAAACGATTTTTCCAGTAATTTGATAAATTGATCCAGTAAAATTTTATGGTGGTCATCGCAAAGCACTACATGCCGATGGGGGCCCGACAAGGATGGCGATATTTTTATAAATAATCAATATTTTTCTTTGAAAATGTGTACAAGTCAAGTTGAAATATAACATAAGAAGTCTGTGTAACCACTTTTGTAAAACAATCTTAATTACTATTAAAAAAAAAAATTATTGCAAATGCTCATTTTTACACGCCTCTGACTGCATCTCACCCCTTAATCCAACATTTTGTTTCACGCGAACTATTTGCAATTTTTTCCTCTCGGTCCGCGTTGATAATTGACTGGATAAAAAGGAGTTGAGAGTGGAGAGGTACGATTATATATACATTATATATGTGCATGGGATGGAAAAACTTTTTGAAAATGGCGCATTAAGGAAATGAGCTCATTAAGCGCATGCTTCCTCTTCAGCTTTGTCTGTGCTTTCTCGCCGGTTCTAATCATCAAGCTCCCTCGGGCGTAGTTTTCGCACTCCTGTACTGACATCTTACGTTCTTTTATAGAAGCTCCCAGAAAACCTATTTATTTAAGGAAGAATAATTTTATAAGCTCTTCGTAAATCAGCACTTCTGCTAATAAAGGAAGCATAAAGTAACTCTCTTAAATCTCACGTGTAAGGTTTCTCAGTTCGTGCTTGACGACGTGCTCCAACCTCGTGATGTTTACGACCCTCTTATCAAATTTGCGCTCCAATTTCATTCACCCTTAGTTGATTCTTAGACTTCGACTTCGACACGTTATTCGAACCTCAGATCAGAGTACTCTATGATCAAACATAGAACTGTGAGAAATTGATAGACCGTCGATATTTACATATATGCCTCAAATTCTTCCGGAAATCCTTGAGACTTTGTCTTGCACACAGTGATTCATGGAAAGATGCTGTCCCAAAAGAAGACGAATCGCATGGCCACTGTTTTACTGGGTTGTCCGGAAAATCCGTGACCATTTGTCAACGTGCCACCTACCCAAAATTGGCACGAACCTTTCGGACAACTCAATACTTCAATTTCAAGCTGACCGCTAGCCCAAAAAGCTTTTGCCTTGCCAATCCAGAGTAGTATGAAGAAGATGGTTAGCAGCCGATCTAACAACGCTTTTCCTCTACTCGTTTATCTTCGTTTTCTTGAGAGGGTCGTTCCATGTGACAGCTATATTTTTTGGCTTTTTAGGGAATTTCTTTTTTTGAACCATTAAAACAGACTATGTTTGGATTTTGACCACACGTTCATTAACATTTTTACAGTCTCTCTGAATTTTATCAAACAAGAATAACGAGTTGAATCGACTTTGCCCCTTTCGGCAGACACACACGTGTAAAAAAGTTGGTTGACGGCTGCTAGATTCCGGAGGCTTTGCTCGGCTAAAATAAGAAAGTCAAACGGCATTTCAATTTGGAGACCTGAGGCTATCGCCGAAACTAGAGTAAAGTAAAAATGTCGAAGATTGAATTTTCGGCACGGTTTAAAAAGTTAAGTTCCTAGTTTTGTCATTTTTTTCGACTTTTTCAGCTAAAAAATACTATGGTTGATATCAGAAATATTCTAGTTCGCGCGAGAACGATAGCTGTGCTGATTATACCATAAAAATTTGAGCGCAATCCTTTCAATAGTTGTTAAGATATCATGAAAGCCAATTCGAAGAATTCAGTTTTATAAAAGGCTGCGGCTGGCCGTCCGGTTATCGGACGAATAAACGTGTGTTATTCGTCCGCATAGCACCTCAGTTCACGCGGTTCGGGCTGTACAACGCCCCAAACAAACAATCTCAAACACACAAAACTGAACAAACACACCCAAACAAATCAACCAAAAAAAGAAAATCAAAATAACCACCGCAAACAAACCCAAACAAATCAACTCAAAAAAACAAACTCAAAATAACAAACGCAAACAAACCCAAATAAACACACCCAAACAAAACCTACGGACCCAAACCAAACAAACAAACGCAAACGAACCCAAATAAACCAAACACACCCAACACAAACAAACCCAAACACAACCAAACCAACTCAAACAAAACAAACCGACGCCAAGCCAAACAAACTCAAACAACCAACCCAAAATGTTGACTCACCATTAGTCTGCTATTCTGGGTCCATATAGTACCCACACATTTTTAGCAATTCATGCGAGATTTATTTTTCTTTTTTTTTTGGACTTGTCACATGGGATAACCGCCTTAAGGATGTTGAGTCCCTATGAAACATGTTAATATTAATTGTACAATAAATAGCTTCTTAATCGTCATGAAATTTTTACACGACCTCCTGAATACTTCATGTAAAAACATACCAAATTTTCAGAGTTCTATCATCATTACTTCAACCTCCTTAAGGGTTGAAATAAAAAATGATAAGAAAATTCTGAAAATTTGGTATGTTTTTGTATGAAGTATTTAAGAGGTCGTGTTAAAATTTCACGACGATTAGGAAGCCCGTTGTTAAAAAATTAACATTTTGTTAAGAACAATTTTTAAAAGAAATAATAGAAAATGTATCAATAAACTTCGTTTTGTTTCCGTTGCTTTCAGTATATTGTAGATATTATAAAATTGAGAGGTCAAAAAAAAAACTTATTGCAAAGTTACATCAGTTTCCATAAAAGAACATTTAATTTGTGAATGTTAATTGTTCAATAACGAGCTTCCTAATTGTCGTGAAATTTTTACACGACCTCTGAAATACTTCATACAAAAACATACCAAATTTTCAGAATTTTATCATCATTTTCGATTTGGGACTCAACGTCCTTAAACCAGCCAGGGTAACTTCAACCATACTGTTGCAATAACTGAAAAAACGTTCGCCACGCGCTCTACGGTTCACAGCCAACAACAGTTTTCTATCTATTTAGCAACCATATGGACTCGCGTTGTCATATATCCATTAATTTACACTAGGGGTACGAGGCAATCTTCCAGCTAGCCAGCAGGTGCCCTTATGGCGTACGCGCGCGTGTGCATGTGTGGGTGTATGTGTGTGAGTGAATCATCTGGTGGCTACTTAGATAATTGCCTCGTATTGCGTGGGTACGTGAACGCACACACACACATAAACATATGGGATATTTCATATTGTTCACCCGTGCTGAGTTTAACGAAAAATAATTTTTTATTCGAAATCACTTTTTTTTGTTAAATTCAGTACATATGAAAAATGAACCGTTTCTTCCGTGAAATCACAAAATCATTAATAGCCTTGTTGGACATTAAAATGATAAAAAACGTTTTGAAAAAAGATGATTAATTCGAAAAAGAAGGAAAAATGGGTCCGCGCTACGGTAGTCTTAAAAATTGTAGATTGGTCCCTCTATTTCAGAGAATTTTTTTAAGCAATCAAAAAAGGCAATGATCTTTTAAAAAAATAGTTTTCACTTTAAAAGAAGGAAAAACGTTGGAATTGATAATTGATCATTTTTTCCACATTTTTTAACGAAATTTTGCTTCAAAATAAAAGAATATTATTTAGTGCCATTTGTCGATATCTCAATTAGTTCAGGAGTTATCAACGTTCGAACGTTTCCAAAACTTCTGAAATCGACATTTTCCAGAAAATTATAACTCCTAAAAGGGAATAGATAAAAATCTAATAATTGGTGTGCATGTTCCTTTCATGGGGTACAATTTTACAAAAAAAAATCAGGAAAACAAAAAATGGTCGAGGTCACGGGCTAGGTAAAATGACATGGAATCTCCCATATACATACACCATCATATATCATTGCACACTATTAGATCACTATTGCGATCACACACGATTATATTTATCTACGCACGTGTGCTCATGAGAAATATCAGTTCCTTCGAGTAAAATACAAGCTATTTCCACAAAAGGCGAATGCGACAAAAACAACCTTATCAATATAGAGTTTTCACGTTTCTTCATCATAAGTTTCTCTCCTTCGCGGAGCTTTTCCCACAGCAACTGGGACTTTGTTTCATCATAAAGAAAATTTCGCGGATATCGAAAAATTCGGACGTGCCACAAAAAAGCGATAAATTTTTTATGTACCTATTACAAAAAATATATGCGTGATATACGGACCCGTCGTAGCAGGCTAATGGTGAGTCAAAATTTTCTTTGTGTAAATCTCACTTGAACTTTTAAACGCGTTCTTCCCAAAACTGTATATTTCAAATTAGCTTCCATGATATCTCAAAAACTATTGAACGGATTTCGCTCAAATTCGTATGGTACAATTAGCACATTTACAGTTCTAACCCGAGCTAGAATATTCCTGCTATCTGCCATAGTTTTTTTAAGCTGAGGAAGTCGAAAAAAATGACGAAACGTAGAACTTAACTTTTAAAACCGTGCAAAAAATTCAATTGTCGATATTTTTACTTTGCTCTAGTTTCGGCGACAGCCTCAGGTCTACAAATGCAAATGCCGTTTGATCTTTTTATTTCGGATGAGCAAAACCTTCTCATGGCAAGAATCATGGCAGCCGTCAACCAACATTTTTTACACACAAGTGTCTTCCGAACGGTGCAAAGTCGATCCAACTCGTTATTTTTGTTTGATAAAATTCTGAGAAACTGTAAAAATATTAATGAAGGTGTGGTAAAAATTCAACGTTAGGGTGTTTTAATCGTTTATTTAAAAAATCACGTTCCCACTTTTATTTTTTGAGATATATTTTAACCATCGCTACTATATTTTAATGGTCGAAAAAGGAATGGTCAAAAAATTCATAAATATTTCTCGAATTGAAAACTTTTGTAAGGCGACACAACCATGATGGCTAGCCAAGACCTGCGCATTATTTTATATTCGTTATTGATGAATGCAGGCTTTCGTTTCGAAAGTTTAAAGTGCCGCAGCTGCTTGAACAATCTCGTATTAATCAAAATGACAATAAGATTGTTGTTAAGCGGTACAGTAAAAAATATCGCGGATTGTAGTGGCCTCCCTCATTTTTCAGTACACTTTCAGTTCCTTTCATTAGCACGCAACACATCGTTCAGCTCAATAAAGATTGAGCTTTATCACCTACGCCCATGCGTGTTTATTCTTTAAAGAAAACAGCCAAAGCTATCCCCCTCAAAGAGAGAAAGAGAGAGGGAGAGAGAGAGAGCGAGAGAGAGAGAGAGAGAGAGGGAACGCGCGAGACTTGAGACTTTAAACCTCCGAACTCGATAGAACAATAGACAGTGGAACAAGTAGAGAAGTGGACAAGTCAACTTCGAAAGTAAAAGCTCCACAGAAAGTAAAATAAAGAACAGGGCATACAACGATTGCTACCTCCAGACTAAAAAAAACGAACGTACTTAATGTCCTGAACGTCATTACAAATATCGATCCGACTTAATGAAAGACGAGCTCTAAGTTTTTGTGTCGAATTTCGAGAAAGAAAGGAAAAACTCGGAGAAAGTGTCCAATTAGGACTCCCTTTAGATTTTCATCCACCATTTAAAATCGTAGGCCCTTTGGCCAATCATTTAAACTTGAAAATTGTAGGGTCAGAGTGGGATCAGTGGCTCATTTTTTTCAGAGGTCCATAGCTGCCTAACCGTTCGCACCATCTCAATAAAACCTTGACTAAACGTGAGATGTGTTTAATGGCTTAATTTTGTTAAAAGACACTGAACGGCCTAACCCAGTAGATATTGAGATAATAACCATTTTTTTAAATGGGATTTGGTCCACTGTGTACTTGGGGGTGTACACAGTGAAACGTTCCTAATTTCACAGTCAAACAAATTTTCATAATCAAGCAAAATTTGAAGAAAATTACCCTGATCCACTGTACACTTGTAGGTAATGGAGTGCTTTTCTCTGTACAATGGGGAATATTGTACAGTAAACTATTGAAAAATTAATTTAAATAACAGCATATTATGAGATCAATCACAATTATTTATGGAATATTAATCAACAATGAGTACCTATCTAATAAGGTAGTACCAGTACCTATCTAAATCGCAAAGCGAAAATATTCATATTATGACTTGCCTCTGTGTACCTGGAAAAATTGAGACTCTGTGTACCGACCCTCTCTTTTTTTCTAATGCGGGTACTGACAAGTTTTTATTTTCTTTAGGTTAACAAACACAAGGCTCAAATACCCTACATCTGTTCTTTTCATGACCCTTTCTACTTATACATAATTTTCAAATTACTCTCGACACCAGGGAAGCATTCGAGCTGCGTTTCATTCATTTCCGGGCCTTGAGGGTAGAAAAATATTTACAAGGCTGACAATTCTTGCCAAATCGCGAGCGAAATATGGAATATCAAAGCAAAAAAATACCGTCCTTCTCGTATAACGGACTACACATTTCGCTTTGTATCGTATTCTCCATGAATCCGTATGCATCGCGAGGTATCGCTACCCTGCGTAAAAGCTTCCGTTACTAAGATCAAATATCACGAACATCGGTCATTTTTTTTATGTATATCGAAGCACCGAGGCACTCAACTCAGACGAAACGTGTGCGTATGATTCCTTTCGAAGTGAAATTTTCGGTCACATTATGTCATCCAATCCTTATCCAATCGCGACGTAATAAAATTTGTTTGAAAGATCAAAGCAATATAAAAGATTTGGACACTTAACACAAGCCTGAAATCAAGCCGAGACGAAACGTTTCTTCTTTGGAGGACGACACGTCATCGCCATTGAAAAATATTCGAGACGAAAAACGTACGGCCACTCGGAAATTGGCGGTAGACTGTTGGAAAAATAGCGTAGCCCGTGTACAACAAACTCACGATCATAAATTTGGATCCCCACGAGGAACAAGGCACTGGGCTTTTCCCTCAGCTTAGCAATTCCCGACAAGCGGCAGGGCGGTTGAGAACATCCATGTGAAAAGAAAGCTTCGAATACGGAAGCGAAGAAACCATCCATTGAGAAATACTTTGCCAGAAGCGGAACCACCGGCAGGAAGCAGCTACCCAAGCAGAACAGAAAGGCAAAAACCTCGGCATCAAGCCAGGGTTAAAGACGGCAAAAATAATGATCGCGGTGAACAAACATACTATTTTGAAACGTTGTCAGCTCAGCTAGTGTTTGCCGCCTTCGAGAGAATGTCCAAGATTTCGTATCAACGTACAAAGTCCCACCACCAGGCCTCATCCAAATGAGGAGGCTATTACGACTGATCAATCATTGTCAATGAAATCAATGAATATCATGTAAAATAAGTATCAAGGGGATAAAACACAGTTGGCGACACCGTAGGTTTAGTTCCCATCTGTATGTACCCAAATGTGTTGAAAAATGTTGGATCTAAAGTAATTGCAAGATTGCACATGGATTGCACATGAAAGCTGCATTGTGATTGTGAGTACGGGCTCAATGATCAATGCCGCAAGGCATCAATATCATAACGGCTGGCAAATGCGCAACACGCAAAGGCCTCTCAGCCTTTGAACTCCAGAGCCAAAATATTTGCGTGAGTGCAAGCTACATAGACTTGATCGAAATTTTTCAAACCTCCCCAAATGGGTGTCTCAGTTACGAATGGCACCTACAAATCTAGCAACTGCAGCAAGCAAAGCAATTTATAGACAAAGTGTTCGAACTCTACGTATTATAATTACAATTATAGCTTTAGGTGCTCATTGGACACGACACGTATAGAATATACATTTTGTAAAAGAATAAGTCAATTGAAGATAATGTAGAAAAGGACAGTCATGTTTAAGATTCCGCAACACAGCATTGCCGACGGGACCGATATTTCACGGAATGAACATCCCGGGAGCAAAAGTATTATGAAAAGTAACTCTATAAAATCAAGCCACTTTGCCAACACCCGCGAAAAACAAGATTCATTCCAGTAGTCTCGAGCAGTCTCGCCTTCTGGTCTTACACGATGCGCCGTTGTAAACAGGGCTGCGTTTACGGTTATATTTCTCCGGGGACCTCCGAAACTATAAATCAATTATAAAACTAAGAATGGCTTTTAATAAGAACACGCGACTGTATTTCAACATCAGAAAAGTTATAAATGAACTCCAGGTTGTGTGCAAAATCTGTGACAGTTGAACTGAGGAAACGGTCATTCCGTGCCACACCACTGGGTCTGACAAGAAGTGATGTTAACGAACAGTCGAGCAGGCAATAACTTCCTTAAGAGGAAGGCGCATACCGACTGAGCCACCATGAAGACGAGCGGTATAGTTTCCGCTTTGTTGACAGACGAACAGCGTCTACCTCTTCGCTTGATCAATATGACAGCCGTCTAGCAGAAAACTCGGCTGTAAGATTTTTATCGACCAGACGTGCGATACCTCATCTGAAGTGAGTGCATCGATTCCAGCAGTCGTTGCACGGGAGAATTGAACCCAGTGGCCGCCACTTTTTCCACTTCTGATTCAATAGTAAAAGTATAGTATCGTTTAAAGGGTGGCGAAACGATCTGATGTCTCTCGTCGGATTTTTATTAAATGCTTCACGCAATACCGTAGCGACGACAGCGTTTTATTCAATTTTGCGTTTTGTGGGAGCGACGTAATCTGAACTTTTTATGGTGTTATATATACGACATATACGATCGTATTTGCCCAATATTAATTTGAAACAGCTCCTTATAAATAGGTGCAAACCATCTGTAATACGTGTTAGATGTTGCCTAATTGTATTATTATATTTGTGATTTTTTTCATTTCTTTACTTATATTTTATTTGATCCTTTTTTAAAGAAGTGCGGAATTGAGAATTTTCCTTTTACGAACAGACCTTTATAAATATAGTTCTTTAGCGGGTTATGCGTACTTGTAAAAGTCGAAAAATCCCTCTTTTCAGAACCAATATATTATGACAGGATATCATCTTATGAATATTCCCTGAAAATGTTTAAGTCATCGGATCAAAACTGACAGATCTACAGGCTGTTATGTTGACGCCCGTTGGAACGCGCGGAGTGTCATTCGCAACTTTAAATGCTTTTTTCTTGAAAGTACGTTTTTGAAGTGGGTGAGCAGAACGTCTAAAAAATGACTGCATGGTTCTTTCTGAACTAAAGATTTTTGAAATCTTTATAGTACAGTCGTGCTGTATATTGGAATCGGAAAAATTAGAAGAAGGCTAGTTTTTTGACAGGTGATTTTGTAGGTGCCGCAGGTGCTATGCCAAGATTGCCTAAAAATCGGGGTGTAGGGTTTTTTTAGGGGATGAATGGGGATGGGGTGGATTGCTGCGAATCTAAAACTCCTACGAGGTCGGCACCATGAGACAAAATATTCAGTAAAATCCGGGCTTTATTTTTGTCAACAGCGCCGAAGTCGGGGAAGTTCATTTTGGGGGTGAAAAAGTGGAGTGAAATTTGGAAAAATCAGTTTTAATTCAATAACTCATTAGGAAAACTTAATAAAATTTTGGTTCAAATGAGAATGTTGTAGCCCTTGAAAAGACGCGTCGATCGAGTATTTGGTCATCCTTCTCCGATAATATCTTCACCTCCAAAAAAATGATTGATATATTTTAAAAATTTGTTCATTGAATAACTCAAAAACAATTGATTCTTCGGGTATTGTTTAAATCTAAGAAATGGAGAAAATAACTTTCTCTATATTTTCGTTTCTATGGACCCTTGACCCTTCTATGGACCCTTGAGTTTCGCTTTTTCCAACCCCTATCGGGGGTTAAAAATTCAACATGAAATTCTGGGAAAACGATTGACCGTGCGAATTCGCCGCCATGGAAAGATTTGTAGCTTGAACTCTCAAATACATTCTTGTCCACAGCGCTAAACTTGTATCTCTTTATTTTCGATTTTCAAAAGCGGGCGAACGTACCAAAAATTCGTTTTTTGACAATTACTCTTCGGGAAATCTTTTGTCGAACTGCATCCAAATGAAAAAGTTGTAGCTCTCAAAAATGCGCGTCGATGGGGTGTAAAGTCATCCCTCAACTGCAAAAGTAATCCCCCCCCATATAAAATGAGGAAATACTCTGAAAATTTTGTTTTCGTAATTACTCAAAAACGGTTGATTTTACGGTCGCAGTTTGAATCTACGAAATGTAGGGAATAATATTCTCTACATTTCCGTTCATATAAACGACACGCGAATTTTACCATGTTTTCATCACGATTTTCTATATTTAAAAAAAAAACAAAAATCTGCTGTTTTCGACTGTTACAACCCAGCATAATCCGTAAACTGAGCATTCAATATATTGGACGATTTTTTCAAATCAACGATTAGTGGTATTTTGATGTATGTATTGGCAATTTTTTGGCTTTATCATTTCAGCGAACAGTTGACTGGAAAAATCAAGGAATGCACTCGGCTCCTCGAAGAAGCTAACAAGTCATTAATAACGTACGGAGCACGATCATCAGCGGCCAACCAGTTTAAAAAACAATTCCAAACCCGTAAGTGTTTATCTTCATCATTGCTTTTTTTCTTTTCGTGCATAATCTTGAAATCTCTTTGTCATCTGAAGAAGGGTGCACAAACTCGATACCGTTCCCTCCAGGGTTACCTTGACTCTGCTTTTCACTATCGATCGACAAAGCTCGAAGCACCGTCGGCAAAATAATTCAAGACGATGTTTTTTCTCCACTCGTTATATCGATCACCAAAACCCAGTTCGGTATCAGGGAACGTCTCGAATATCGAGGAAAGGTTCAGTGCAGTTTTCCCGTCAATCGAAAGCCTTTATAATTCTGCCAGGCATGGAAGATTAAACTCGTTTGATAATGAAAAGCGGTCGAGCGCGTATCGGAGCACTCATTGACGGACGGTCCCGCAGCTTTTTGGAAACGAAAATGATTTTAATATATAATGAAAAATTAATTACTGTCGAAACCTCTTCGAATTAATCTGGTCACTGTTGAAAATGAATATTTTGCGAACTTCGATAATTATCAAATTTTTTACTTATCAATTTTTTCGTATACTGTGAAAAATATGCCAGGTGGAGCCTCGTGAAATTAACAATTCTTTGTCTTTGTATTCCAAAACTGATTATCCTCACCACTACTATTTTACTTGAAAGTACTCGCTTACTGATCTTTCCACTAATTACTATGGATTCTTTCATTGGAAGACTCTGAGAATAAGGGTGGGGAGGGCGGAGATAAACTGCTAACGACTTCGCCAGCTGATAGCTCGCGGCAGATTCGTTTTTTTTCACAGCTTTAAATAAGGTTTTAACGGGTTACACCTTGGCGCTTGGAAAAATAGGTAGGGGAGACCGGGGCAAAATGGTATAGCGGGGCAAAACGGTACCGAGGCAAAACGGCACTGGGGCATAATGGGATCGGGGCAAAATGGGACAGAGAGGAGTGGAATATCAAATTGGGGCAAAATGGGACACACAAAAATGAAGTGTCGCAGTCCGCTGAATTTGGGGCAAAATGGGATGACAGGAAAATTCATGCTTCGGCTCTATGAAAGAGCTGTTGAAACATAATCTAATCTAAATGGTGCTTGTGGTTCGTTCCAGTCCACATATACGCAGATAATACGGACTGACCGATATATTTGTCGACACATATCCGTCGATTTCATGGGGAGCGGCGGTCCCAGTTTCATAAAACAATTTACGTAAAAATTGACAAGAGTTAGATTTTCATCAATGGCTTGAAAATCAGTATCAGTAACGTGCAGTTGCCAGAAAATACATTTAAAAAAAAACAAAGAAAGATAAAAACAAAAAAAAAACAAAAAATTGCACGCGTCAGATTATAAAAATTACTTGATTATTTCAATAATTAATAACGACAAAGAAATTGTACCAATCGAATAAGAAGGCTCAAATAACAATTTACGTCAAGTTTGGTACAGTTCTGACCGCAGAATCAAAAGTAATTGTTTAACAAGCTTTAATAACAAATGAAAAATTAGTAATTTTTTGAATGTTGAAGTATTTAAATTTATTGGATTCAACGAATCCTGACGAGCCGAGCACAAACTGTTGTTGTAAAGTCAAAAATAATAATAATTGTTTAAGCGATTGAGTTAACAAATAAAATTGTCGTCTTCTTTAATGTTAAATTACTACGATTAATCAATCTCCGATTTTTCCTGTCCCATTTTGCCCTAGTCCCGTTTTGCCCCAATGACGTATTTTCCAGCAGTGTTGATTTTCACTATTCCATTTTGCCCCAAACCCGTTTTGCCCCGGTCCCTTTTTGCCCCGGTCCCATTATGGCCCGCTGTACCATTTTGCCCCGGTCTCCCCTATAACATTTTTTGAAAATTTTGAACACGACTATAAAATATATCAAATAGTGTTTATTTTTCATAAATACACTGTAGCTTCGTTGAATTAAGGCGACAGAGTTGGTTTTTCACAGCTATAAGTAGGGGACGGGTTACACTTAGGTGTAAGTAGTACACAGCTATAAGTAGGACGGGTTACACTTAGGTGCTTAGAAAAATTAGTACATTTTTTTCAATTTTGACACGACTATGGAATGTATAAAATAATGTTTGTTTGTAATAAATACATTGTAGTTCCATGAAAAAAATTGAAAAAAAAAACAATGAAAACAATTTAAAAATGGCGGAGATATAAGTCATCTAATAGAATCCGCTTTCGAAAACCCTAGCCCGTAGTGGAACTTTTTCTCTATCAAGAATGGTCTGGAAAATGAAAAAGTTAAATTTTCTCGTCGAGAAAGGTAAAAACTATAGCGTAGCATCGGGAAAAAAAGTATTTTTGTATAGCAATAACAACTGGACGAAAAAAGCTTTGGATTTCACGAAAATTTGTTTTCTAAAAATCAATAAAAAATGACCACGATATCCAATGAAAAAATATTATGTGACATCCTAAATAATATAATAAGGAATATGCGCTATAAATTCCATCAAAGTCCGTTGAGTAGATCTCGAGACATATTGTCCACCAGTTTGAAAAAAAGTAGTTTCAAGAAAAACGCAAAAGAAAAAAGCACCGCGTCAGCGTCTTAGAATCAAATATTTTTTATATCATGTTCAATCTACGATTTCTGGATCGTAAATGAGGTATTCCATTTATATTGCAATGTCTTCTGACTCCTTTTGAGCGGCTTTTCTCAATTTCCTGGCCTCTTTGGTGTCTCGCTGGGCTCTTATATTGGCTGTCAATATCCGCTGGGCATCCAAGTTCTCGGCTACTCGCAATGCGTTTGGGCCAACTGTGTATTTTCCTCATGCTCCGAGGAAGATGTCCAACTGCGTCTCTAATGGACTAATATATCTCTAATGAGCTGAATATATGTCTTTTTTAATTGATACACCTGATATACCAACTGTTGTACAGTAAACAATAATATTGCTCAGTTGAACGTTGGGTACTCAAAGCTCTTGTAGAGTTGATACATTGTAGAATTAAAGCATATTGTAAATCCCTCATTGTGCAGTTGATACAAATCCGAATAAATACGTTGTAGGGACGATCATAAGGCTAGATCGTTGTAGAGGTTCAATATTGCAAACTTGAGACTTGTGCAGTTGGTGGATTGCCGAGTTTGTACAGATGAGAGATAAGTCATTGTACAGTTGAAAAATGGACTTGCAGCGATGTAGAGATAAACATTGTGGAAATGAGACCCTTCCTCACTTTTGATATAAAAATTATGGTCGAAAAAACGAACTTTTTTTCAAACTCGTCTCTATATTTTTAATTAATTTTTAACTTCCCTTCGTACTTGAGTGGTCAAACTAATATAATTACCGGAAATATTTCACTCTTAGTTTCGGGACTAAATTTACGACAGTTCTACTGCGTACCGCGGAGAGGGTTGGCTGAAAACCAGTAGTGCTACAGCGACTCGTGCACCGCCATTTTGTATTCTTTTGACAAGTACATTTTTTTACACACTTCAATATATACCTTATAAAACCTAAAAGTTCTTTTGACCATGTATTTTATTATTGTCTTTAAAACAAATTCCAAACGAAACAGTCGAAAATGGGCAATTAGTGTCGTCCTCTTTTGAGGAAACATTTTACATAAAAATATCAAGTACCTAGGGTACTATTACAGGCACTTGATCAGTCTTTTAAGTATCATTGAGACCAAAATCAACTTTAGCAACATTATGATAAACTTGAACAACAATTTGTTGTTCGAGTTTACTCCCCCGAGTTTATTCCCCCATATTCTTATGGAGGAAATGTAAAAACCAATATTATAGTCACCCCAATGTGCATAAGCCATAAATTGACGTTTGCTTTCTGATGTCAATGCGAAAAATTCATGTTCAACGAGCCTTTTCTTTCCGTACCAGTCAACAATTCTTAGTAATACTACTGTCAGTTCCTGCGTACAACGTCACCGTCACTTAGTTTCTCTACACACAGAATTATTTGCGAAATCCCCATATCACACTGACGGCTTAACACAAGACCCAGCCGCATGCCTGCTCTGAAATGCATCGCATATTCCCCGATATTCGGAGCTCGAGACGCTGAGAAAGAGACAGCGAGAGGCTGGTTAAGGGGCTGAGGAGGTGTACGAGGGAGGCAGGAGATTCCTCGTTCACCCTTCACACATGTCCGGAATAATTTCGATCCTCCAGCAAATGGAGATAGGGGGGAATCGATCAAAGTTTGATGGTGACTCACCGTCTGACTTGTGCAGAATCTTGCTACTGGCGGCTGTGCCAAATGCGTTCAGTGTAGATCGATTCGATCACTTGGATGTCGAATACTCCGAGCCACTCTTCGAATTTCCAGTTACAAAATTAGCCAGTCCAAATTTGGAATTATCAAATTACCCAGTGCTCTCGAAGGGAACGTCGGAAATTCGGTGCTACGGGAATAGTTCGTAGTTCATTATCAAATCACTGTTTCAGTGTGCTTCCCAATCTCTTTTATTCGCATTTTTTTCATGTGGAAATATTTTTTTCGCATATATAACTCAATGTTTATCCTGTTTGCTTCAAGTCGAAGAAAAAAGCGTATTGTTTCGAAAAAAACAGAGAGAAAAGCAAAAGCTAGAGGTACCAATGAAAAACAGACAAATACTCTACTAATGACGTTTCCTCGATACGTTTTTGTTTTGCCATTGCTACCGATCCTAGAGCTCAATGGAAATTACACTAGTTGCTTTAGAATCAGATTTAACAGTACAAAACAGTGGATCATATTTTGGAGGCATCTAATGTTGAAGGTTGAATTTTGCTCAACGTGGCCAAAAAAGGCTTGACATACACGCGTATAGTGTGTTGTGTAAAGTGCAGAATATAACAAAATCAAAGCAGAGAGCCGACGCGAAGAGACTTACTTTTGCAATCTCATTAGTCGAACATTTTTCATGGTTCAAAGGGACCGCGCCAAACGTTCTAGGTCAAAATACCTTATCACTCCACGTAAATTAAACTCCATTCTTTTATCATCCGAAGCGGCTTGATAGCTACTTGATTAAGCTTGCTCGTGGCTTGGGTATCCGAGCCATGACCACCCTCGGTAAGACTGGCAGATATATTTGATATCTACCACGCTTTCTTCCATAAAAAACCCCTTTGACGCGAAAATTTCGCATGCAGACCGGAAAACTACGTACCGTTTTATCCGGCGATATTCGATCCTGCAGAATTTCAACTTTTTCAATTCCTTTCAATATGGTAAAACATCCAGGAAGTTCAAAAGCTGTGACTTAAATTAAGGCCGGAGCCTGCTTTGGAAGGTCCAAAAAGCGTTTTTTCGGAAACTTTTTCAAGAGGGAAAAAACAAGTAAGCCCCGTAAACATTGAGGTATCTCTTCATGTATATTGGAAATTAATGAAAAAAAATGTCAACACAAAACAATAAATGGCTGCAGATTTGACAGCCTATTGCACGTGCGTCTTGCCACTGCAGTCCTTAATCGGCGGGAAAGATGTAGCTCGTAATTCTCGACTGAACCTAATAAACCTAATAAAGTGAATTAAGAAAAAGCTAAAAAAATCGTTAAATTATAACTTTCATCAGGTTTGAAAAAAAATGTGTTTAAAAAATCACTCCAACGTGCTATAAAAATTATTCAAAATGACTTTTTTAATCCACTTTGAAGAGATTTTCATAGTGAAGAAAATAAACTTTCGTTTGATTCAATAGGATATTTAGTTTTTTTGCTATTACACCCGCCAATTTAGAAAAATCGTGAAAATGAAAACTGGAGAAAACGCGCTTCAAAGTTTTCAATAGAAGGAAACATTAATATCAAATATCAATCGCTTCTCTGCTTTTGGCCTTGGATCTTCGAAAATATTAACAATTGGCCTCTGTAACTTTGTAAATATATTCTTGGATAGATTATCTATGGATTTAAGCAATAAAAAAAAACGATTTTTCGGACCTTCTCATTCAGGCTCCCTCCTTGAATGCACTTTTTTCATCTGATGTAAATATATGCCAGTGTTTTTTTTTCGACTTTGCTATGGCTTTCCAGTATTTTATATTTTAGCATTCTAAAATATCATCGCCCCTATATTCACACTCGACTCTAAAGAATGCAATGATAATTTTAATGCAACATAATCGTGATAATAACATAAGTATTAGGTACAGAATGACCAGCTATTGTCGAAAGAAAATATAACGCGTTCAATATTAATTTCCGTCGTAGATAAACAATATTTTCACCTGCCCCGATATTTACGAAACACTCGCTAATTGAATATTCGCGTGGTTTCTCTCGTTGCGTTCGATTATTGAGCAGGGTACATGATTGAACGGAATAAATAATTACGCGGTGAGCCTTGCGGAAGTATCCGAAAACAAACGCAGATTGCCTTGTTCGTACACCGGGTCTACATTAAAACACGAAAACGAGAGAATGTTATGCGTTGGTTCGGGATATTGATATTGCACAGTGAGGTCGACCAACTTCTCTCGTGGCTACTGACGAATCGCTATCAGTTTGATAAAATTGGACACCTGTTACGAAATAAGCAGAGCTGTGCCAACGGATTCATTCAAAGCACATAAACAATAGTATTCGTACACGAAGTGGAGGAGAGAGGAAGAGGGAGCGAGACGAATACCTGCTGTATATCGTAGGGAATTCAGAGCTGCAGAATTCGGCATCGCTATATAAACGTATGCCGCACAAGCCTGACAAGTTCCCCACCAAAGCGCGAGGTTTCACCTGCCCTAGAACGAGGCGGTGTGGATTCCTCCCTCGTACATTGTTCGCGGTCCTGTCTCACGCCCTCCTTTCGGATGTTCGCTTAGTTTACCTTATAATCACCGCGGACGCGAGTGAGCGTTTCCCCTTCGAAATTGATCCGGTTACTGGCTACGTGAAACCCGCGTGTTTTGATGCTCCGCGCTACCTTCGTAAAACTTGCCTGCGTAACCGCTTAATTAATACGATACCAGCTCTCTGATCTCGACACTTTCCTCTTCCGCTTCGCATAACGGTATTGCGTGAGCTCAATGTCACCATAGACCGAATTGCGGTAAGGCTTCATTCGTTGCACGTCAGCGGGATAGCTTGTCTTCCTTTATCTAGAAATGCTGCATTCATTATGTAAATCCGTCATGAACATGCTGAAACTGGATGTAGGAATATTACCGTTGCATGAGGTTGATTATCGTCGTGACAATAGAAACGAGAACTCATACATGTTACCATTCTAATGGGATTGCGTATCCACATTACAAAAGTACACTGGATAAGGAAAGAATTTGAATCGCAGTCGGGGGTTTTTAGATTAACCTCCAGGTCAGATAACCAGTTGGGTTCAATTTTGTAAGATCTTACATCCCGTGATATCCTTCTCGCAATAATCTCATTTGTATGCTGGCAAAGCACTGTGTTCTATCGTATACTACTAGCATTGATGAGCAGCCGAGTAAAGGGAACATTGTTGTCCTGGACTGTGGCTTATTCAGCCGGGTAATGCATGCCAGAGATTCGAGTTTATGGAAGAAAAATATAACAAGCATAACAATACGAATAATACGTAGTTTTTATATAACATTTTTTGGGAAAAGATATTCTTCGAATGTAATTGTGTACGAGGATGGTAATAATTAACGATTATTTTAACACCTCGCGTGAAATAATGGCTGATGCTGTTGGTGTGATAACGCCGATCAAACGTAATGATCATCGTTTCAAATTTCTCCTTGTCGGTTGCCCGCGTTAGGGCATCTGTTGGTTTCGGATTTCACAATGGAAGGTGCCGGACTTGATTCGTTACGCTCCCCTCTATACATACGATCGCATGCCATGATGGATCGAATGGATGCAAGGAGACCTATGCACCCTGTATTGAACATTTTTCAGTTATAGCTGTTTGATGCATTTTATTCTACACCGTCTTTGTGTGACCGGTGGGAGTTTAGCAATTGCTGTGTGTGCTCGAATATGCCACATTCGTAGGTCTTTTCCATGTACACCCAACTCTAAAAAACTTTGTACAGGAGTTCTGATGTACATTTTATGTTTTATTTCTTTTACCTACATAGGTTGGCGGCAGCTGTCTACTGCAAAGTCGTGAATGCGACATCACATTCCCACCCTTTGTAAGCCTGTATCTAGCCGAAGGAAGCAATTTTAGTTCTCGATTTTGACTACTTATTATTTGTTTTTATTATCACATTATTGTAAATATCTGTAGACATTTTGAATCCAGTCGACATTGATCACAATTGAAATTATGATTCCATAGGCAAAAGGAACTACCTTTCTGAATGTGTTTTTTTTCAGTAGCAAAAACTACACGCGCATTTGTTTTTTGGTTAATGCAACAAATTTAACTCTGAGAGACGTATTTACTCCTTTAGTTTTTTTAAAATTTCACTTCGACTTCCTTTGGTCCGAATGAGTGATAGTCGCTAGAATTTCCTCATCTCCTTTCAAGAGTTCAATCGGAGCCGTTTGTAGAGAAACCTTGTACGCACGTCCTCTACTTATAGATCGTTTATATTCTACGTCAACTTGTTTTATGCAAATTGAAGCAACTGAAGGGGGAAAAACTCGATTATCGTTGGAGGTATACAAACGTCCTCATGCAAGTATTGATTATCGTTCTATCATTCCCCATCATACATAAACGTACATCTCTATGTAGGTGCACCATACGTAGGTAGCTATCCAGACATCTAGCGCGATCCTTATGGTATGCATATCGTGCTATATCATTTCTCTCCCTCCCGCTCCCTCTCCTTCACTCCGTTTCGCTCTCATCGACCACGTCACGATCGCACAGCCTCGAAAGCCCTTCAAGCATCCGCATGTACCATGCATCCTGCCGAGAGAATTAATACCTCGTCAGTATTCGCTTTTACGTATCCGTTTGTCAATTAAACGTCAGCGCAAACGTTATCATCGATATCGAGTGTACGTACAAGAGGGCATCATTTAAATAATTGGATAGTCAGCAGGGTATTTTTAAGTTTAACATTGATTGATTTTGTAGGCCCATTCTCTTGATTTTCCAGTCACCACGACCCGGGTCTCAAGTGAGCTGGATTCACTATTCCAAATAAAATCGAATTTTCGGTCTGTAAGATCTTCGATTAACAGCTGAATCTGTCACTGCGAAGTAAATGAAGAATACGTATTTTTTGCATGTGTTACATCGTACACATGGTAAAAATTCCTATAGTTTATTGACATCGCAATCATAATATGGTTAGCACAGCTATAAGCGAAAAGTATATCAAACGTGCGATTTGGGTGGTGCGTTTGACTATCCATTATCCCGGAAATAATTATTAACTATTGTAAAAGGCTCGACAATATAGATATTGTCAATTCAGTGCTATCGCGAAGTCGACGCGCAAATAATAATGGTGCATACGGTAAGTTAAGTTTTGTTCAGGTCAAACTTCTACCATTGTATTCAACTTTGTACAGTGCGGGGTTACTTTAACATTTGTCGAATGCAGTTTGTTGGAAGAGCTTCCTAAAAGTCACTAACCCAAAAAAATTGTGGTAGTAGGAACGAAAACGGCTTATTGTTAGGAGTTTTAAGAACTCCACGTGTCTCACAATCTGTTACATAGTATGTTTGTTACATTGAAAAAGCAGGACATCAGTTGAGCACGTTTTCTCGTAGTTCACCTGCTGTTCTTGTAGGACACACATTAAGATGCATATCGCAGGTCGTATATAATATAGTACTAACCACCATTATATAGTTTAAAACCATTGCGATGTGCCACAAATCCATATAAGCAGTGACTTAGATTATAAAGAAAAGACCTGTGAAAATGTCACCTAAATCGGAGGCAACATCTATTCGGAAGTGCAGTCGGAATGGCTTTTGTCTATTACGCCATATCGGCGATCGAAATACCGCAAGCACTCGATAGCACAGTGACAGCGTGCGTAGTATACACAGAGAGAAATGTATAGTAACTTCAACCATATTTTATATTACCTTGAGGGGACAATAATATTTTATAGTCATGGTTACTGCTGAAAATATAGTACTGCTTATGATGTTTTAGCAGTTGTGTTAACTATGCTCATATGTTAACCGCAGCCGACAATCTTTCAAGCATACGTTGATTGTCAATGCTATATAATATACTAGGTTTTCATAAAATGGATGATTCCTTACACTATAAAAAATAGTGGTTTTTACCATATTGAATGGTATGTCTACTAAATGTATATAATATTTCATAAATTCAAAAATTCCAAAAAATTCAATTGGGTGCATTACCTGTATAATTGTTTATCATGATTTGTTATTCCCTGACCTCCTGAAATTCCTATCGAAGAAAATATTTCACCTACATGGAGATTCGAACCTACGGCCTACCTATCTATATTCACGCCGCTGCCACTATGCTACCGGGTACTTATGTTATATCGATCGTAGATTTGGCATAACGGATAAAAGTAATTCCAGCTGCAATTCCGAATAGCTGTTACCTTTGATATAGGTGGAATTTTGCACAGATTGCCTTTTTGATAATATATGTCACTGCTTAAATGGATTTTTTGGCGCAGCACGATAGTTTACGAAATATCGAATTCTAAAACCTGATAAATGAATGCGCTAATATATGTCTATATCGATTATAGCGCGCCACCGCTATCTCTACTTTATTGACACGTTCCACAAATGATTTACGTTTTCACTACAAGATTACCATAATGTTGTTCGAATAGTCACTTTTTGTGAGATCTTTTAACAGTTTATACTCAACAAGTGTTAATGTCAACCATATCAATAGTACAAATTTGCAATGAGAAAAATGTTCATAGCATTTATGAAAAAAAACGCCCATGGTAAAAGTGGGCATAGTAAAATTCATATACCTTATTGCTACCGCCATCATAATATGGTTAACACAACTATAAGCGTCTATCTAATCATGTCGTTTTGGTAGTGTGTTTTTTTTTCTAGTATCCCTGAAATAACTATTAACTACTGTGAAAGACTTTACAATATCGATATAGTTAATTCAGTTAATATTTTTACAATACTTAGTAGTTTTTTTTGGGGATAATAGATAGTCGGGCAGGCCACCAAAGTTGCATGTTTAGATATATTTTTCGCTTATAGTTGTGTTAACCATATTATGATTGCGGAGACAATAAACTATAGGGAATTCGACTATACTCTCTTTTACCATGCGCGTTTTTTGTAAATACTATGCACTTTTCTCTCAGTGTAGGCAGAAGAAAGTCATGTAGTTTGTAGATTCGACTCCATGTGTAGGCGAAAGATTTTCTTCGAAATAAATCATTGGATAAGGTCAGGCAGTGACGAATTGCAATAAAAAATCATTGAGGTAGAACTCTCAATTGAGTTTTTAATTTTCGTCTGGATTTATGAAATATTCTCGGCATTCAGTAGACAAGCATTGATGCCTTCAATCAACACGCATGCAGGGTAGAAAAAATAATCGAAGAACATACCAAATGTACATATAGCAAGTGGTATCTTATAATATGGTACAAATCACTATAAACATCGTCGCAAATCACTAGCAACATTTTGAATCAATATATATATATATATATGCATTACATTGGTAAAATGTCATTATATTTTCGATTCGTCACCGCGCTTTCGCGTAATATCGACGCAATGTTTAAAAAATGTCTGCTAAAAGCCCATCTTACTGTATAAGGAGTCGCGGCGTGTTGGTCAGTCCGTCAGTTGCATCGATCAGTGGCGTCGAATTTTGTTCTCTATTTGTTGGCATCGAAACGCTGACGCGTCTCTTGACTAGTGCTGTTCACTATAAGGATCTTAGGAACATTAATTTATCATAGTGTCAGGGAATATCCATTTTATGAAAAGCTACTACATTATATAGCATTGAATCAACGTATGCTTATAAGATTATTGACTGCGGTTAACATATTCACATCATTTATGCAGCTGCTAAAATATAAATAAGGAATACTAAACTTTAAGCAATACCTATGGCTAGACAAAATTATTGTCTCCTCAGGTAAATATGAAATATAGTTCAAGTATGGTTGAAAACACCATACATTTCTCTCAGATTAGTCCTAAACATTATAAAATATCGTAAACATTTTATTCAATTAAATTGCACAAGAATTATGTCCAGATTTAAAGTTATCTTTTATGACCACAAATTTATTGATTGGTTAGTCACCATAACGAAATATTTTCCGTTGACCTGACATCGAACGGCTGTCGCACGTTTCGAACGTTCTACCCGAATTTCCGATATTCCGAACAGGAATCCTAAACTCGTCCTCTGTGTCGAAAAAAAAATCGGGAGGATTTGTCAGATATTCTGAAGCCGATTCCATTGAACATTTCAGGAATATAACCGTGCCTGTGATTTTATGAGAACTCTCGCGGTCAAGTATACAAGCATAACTATTCTGTATATACACCTTTAAATGCATACGGTGGACATGGGCATGTATAAACCGGATCGATAGGTTTCGACCTTTGCGCCATAGATAACATTTGTCTGTCAACATACATAAATGATTTTCTCTGAAATATTCATTATTTATATTTTCGATATACATATACATATATATATATATATATATATAATGGATTTCAGCTTGATTACGAGCTCTCTGAATAGTTCTACATGACTCCGCTACAAACCATTGCACGTTTAAATAATTATTACCATATTACAAAAAAAAACCGCACGACAAATAAATACTAACTATTGCTTCCACCTCGAATGGCACAAAATATCCTTGCGTCAATATTACTCACGTTGTAACTAACATTCGGCAAGATTTTTCATTATTGAAAATTCCCACTACCTCAATATTTTGCAGATTTTCCGGTGTCCGAAAAATCACTGTTACGTACTTAATGAACCGTGATGCGATATGTGCGGGTATTTTAACAACGAATGAGCGGTGTATAGTGGGTAAAAAGCATGGTCTATACGAACGAGGTGAACGCTGCGAACTGCAGCTCGTCAACAACCCGTTCGATCAGTTTTCCAGCCTTTTGTTCATCCTCTACACGCTATGTAAAAACTCTGATACTGGCGTTTATCTCGGTTGTCCGTGAAGCTATGAACTCTGAATAGCGCTTTCACGCGATCGGTCCTCGGATTCACGAAATTTCGCGCCAAACTTCACCCAGGTGGGTCATAAAGAAAACGCGACATATATTCAACTCAATAGAAAATGCAACGAAAATCCCCGCATCTACTTCAATTTTTATTCTCGAGTACACCATTTTTCACAAGTTTCATTTACTTACAGTCCAAAAGAAACAAAGATATGTCAAATATGAGAAAAATGAATGTCATCTGTCTTTTTAAATTGATATAACCTTCGTAAAAGTTTTTCGTTGCAACTGAAAAGAATTTACGGTTGAACACAAAAGTTAATGATCTCAAAAAATGCATTTAGCCGTCAAATAGAACGTGATTTTTTTTTAACCAATTTTTCTGCAAGTATTAACGAGACCGAGCTTCAGCGTTAAAAAAAAGGTATTTCCCCCCATTCGCAATCGAATGCCTCTCTGAAATAAATACCCATTTAAATGCGGAAACGTGGGGTAAAAGGCATGGACAAAACCATTGCTGTTGAGAATGCATAACAAAATTGTGAACGGACAAATTTCATTTCGTATTCCGAACCGAAAAGCGAACGCAAGGGATTCGCTTGAAAAAGGAGTAATAAATTACTGCGGTAAAGGAAACGGCAAACTACGCTGGTACGAAAAAATATCGATTCGGGCAAAATTGCTCCTCCATGCAGTCTGCAAGATACGATAAATTTGCGAACGCCGCTAGGTCGGAGTAATTCAACATCTGGGCCCAAACATTGCATTACGCAAATATCTAGTAGCAGGGATACTTTGCATTATTATTCATATTTCCATACAGAGAATTTGACGAAATGCACGTCGAAAAAAAGTCGCCATATTCCATGAAGCGTTCCAGATGAAATCGGCAAATGCAAATACCTTCGATCCGTCCTTTGCATCAGAGTGTGGACAATTTCAGGTGTTTCTCTTCCTCTTTAACAGACACTTAATTTTGATAAAGTCAGTATTTTACAAATTCATTTATTTCGACAAAATGTCCAAGTTTCAAAAATTTCCCAACACAGTCAGGGATCGAATTTTTGCTACCATTTTGATTTACTCCCCTCTGCTTTTTTTTCGTTCTCCATGTCCCGGGGATAATTGTACATTGTGCATCCTTTCTAGCTATTGACAGTGACGGACATAAAAACCCGGCGTAATTGGATCTGTACCACAAAAAATTCCACTTCAATAAATAAACTCTACGGTTAATGAGGCGAAATACCATAAAAGAAACCAGTTCAAAATTGCCGGTAGCGCATATCTAATTTCAGGAAACAAGGCCGAGCAAAGTCCAGAAAAATGCGAAGAGCAGTCAAAGGCTCATTCGTCGTTGGTTTCCACCATTTTTCCTCACATTCTCTCTCGGCTTTTTTCTTTTCCTTCATCGCTCCATCGCTCAATGTGTTCTATGTACTTTTTTTCCTACTCTTCGCATATCCTCCTACAGACCACTTTACACTTACATGCTCTCATGCAGACTTTCCGTTCGTTGGACTCTAAAAGTCCCGCACACAAACCGGCAAATATCCTGAAATGTGAGCTGGCAAGATCATGGGCCAAACCCGTACGATTAAACGGACAAACTCGCGGGAGTTTCGTCCCTTCGTTATGCAGCCAAGCTGGCTGGCAAAATGCCCCAAGGTCTACAATTCGAAACGTCGAATTATGTAAATTTGAGCCCTTTCGCTTGCGAGATGATGGCACATAGCGTAACTCGTGGAACCTACAGCTATCCGCCTATTTGCATCAGAGTCCTTGAATCCAAATGCTTAGGCTTCATGCCAATTAAAGCAAAACACTCGGTTACTGGAAACACTGCGTCAGTAGGTACGCAAACATACTCACGTGTGTGTACAAGATACTAAGCGTAAAATTGCCCATGCTTCGTACGTCGAACGCTCCACTTCCGCTGTGATTTCATCAGGATTCCCCTACCATTGATTCGATTATGTTGCCCAGATCTTCATCTACGTTAACTGTCAGTTTCCAAACGCCAGTTACATGAATTGCAAACACTCGCGTCGAGTGATACACTGTGAAAAACCAACGATTTTTATAGCAGATCGTGTTGTTTCGGATTATTTATTCCTCAAAACCCATACTACGAATTTCTAAATATTGATAGGAAGAGTTGAAAACATGTCTCTTATTGTTCTCCGTGAACCTAATCCACACAGAAGTACATTTTTCACCCCTATCCGTCAATTTTCGCAGTACTCCATCCCATTTTCGCACCGGGGAAGATATTTTTTTCCAAAGAGGTCAAACTTTTTTGAACCGGCATGCTTGTAGGTAAAAGCATATTCGAGTTTTTAATATCTGTTATGGAAGAATTTCGAGACACATTTCCCAAATTACGATGATTAGGTTGGCATTTGTAACGTATGAAGATAAGCACATCAACCTTTTTTTACTTCACTAAAGAATAATTATAATCTATTGCAGATGTAATAATAAATCATTTTGATGGCGGTATATAAAATTGCATGCACTAGAGACAGCATTCGTCAATGCTCACCACTGTATCCACGGCGGTGACAGTTTTCCTCGTGAAAACGGTCCCGCAAGTCGAGTGGGCTGGAGTTTTTGTAGTCTGCGAGAGACTCGGTCTTCGTCCACCGAACTCGACGCGTTCGGGATATGAAAAATTGAGAACAATTCTGTTCCCCCGTATGAAGCAATACTGACGTTTTACAGAGTTGCAGTTTAATCTCAAATGTCGAGGCACAAGGGGTAATCAATATTCGATGAAATATCTGTTATAATCCGAATGCGCTATAAACTTGCGTATTCACTGTATTTTCGGCGCATCATCAACTAGAGTGTATGTTGGGGATTTTCCAGGCAAGCGAACTCGCGCACGACACTGTGGAGACAGAATCCCGTATTCGAATAATAGAACTTCATTAACGCGGTATCCCTCCCTGAAACCCCAATTTGAAGGGTCAGAATGATGGATTTTTTCTAGTAACACATTAGTTGAAATAGATTATTTTTTTCCCCGGCATGTTGTACACATGTTTGTGGTTGCAATGTAATTTTTTCGGAAGAAAATCTTCCAGTGTTCTCAGTGCTGCAGTTGGCGTTGCAGTCCTTCAGCGGCGAGGCCCGAAACGGCGGGATCTCTACCAAGCTCAAATGTAATTTGGAACGAATACAAAAAAAAATTTCTTCAAATATATCCAAATGGCTTTGGGTTTACGATCCACTTTTCGAAATTTCGAAAAATACGAAAAATGGCAGTTTCTCCAAAGGAAACCTCATTTTCCTCTTGAAACACATCTTGTTGAAGTCATTGGTATTAATGAATGGTTCATCGAATTACAAAATGCGATCGTAAACCGAAAATGACTACTGTTTGAACGCTAAATGTGCAAATTCAAGTCAATAGTGTGAAAGTTACTCAAGATATCAATCCCGCCGTGCTAAGATATGTAGTTTCGAGATAATCGCGTACAAAGTTTTACGTAAGGTAAATGTTCCAATTATTGAACAGCTAAGGATCTGGGGGATTGAATTCGGTGAGAAAAAATATAAAATAAAGAAAAAAGCCATCGCCTTCATGTTCAAATGATACTTTGATATTTTTACTTTCGAAAAATCACCCTTTAAATTATTTTTAAATGATTTCAAATGAAAAAAAAGAATAACAATGTGAAGCATGCAAATGTCCCAATTATTGAACACTGGAACTGCCTATGTCCCTAATATTGAACAGGCATGTCCCACTTATTGTACACTCTCGAGAATTCTTTTTCCGTTCTGAAAATATTATTTTGGGTACAATATTAAGAAATAAAAGCAAAATCAAACACTGAAATAATGTTTTATTAATCATGTAAAAATACAAAAATATATATTTAGTCCCTTTTGACAGCTTTTTGGTTCATTCGCATTTGGTTTATTTTTGCTTTTCAACTCGAACTTTATTTTATTTTTATTTTCAGCTTCCTCGTTTTTGTTTGATTTTGTCGCAGCTTTCTTGTTTTTCGACTCCAGCTTGATTTTCTTTTTATTTACCGCTCTGCATATAGTGCGGTTTTTACAACTTCCGCACTATATGCAGAGCGACGTCTTTTTGTCGCCATGTTTATGCCGTTATATTGAGAAAATGTTGTCCCTGAAATATCGGAGCAAAAAATATTTTACATTATATTCGTTTTTTTAGGCTACATTTAGGTTATATTCTCTTTTTACTTTTCTTTTTATGTTTATTGCACGAAAATACAAATAAAAAATATATTTGACGATCTTAGAGTTATTATTAAAAGAATAAAGGTAAGTTTATTCAGGAACTTACAGTTTTTGTTTAAACAAATCCGATTCACACGATCTGTCACACGTTAACTGTCTCGAAGTTTTGATGGGTTTAATGACGCCATCTTGGAGAATTCGAGTGTTCAATAATTGGGACACACGGCATTTTCTATGTCCCAATGATCGAACACCGTATTTTTTAACAAATAATTAATTAAAATTTTTTTTTTGAATTGTTATTTGTGAGAAATTTTCTGACGAACCTGAAACGCCTTTACTTTTTGAGATGTGACAGTTTTTGAATTTTTTATGCCCTTACGCATGGAGCGGCGCGTCTTAGCAAAAACGATAAGCAGTTACCACGAGACGTCAAATCGGGTCACCGTTGCTGATTAAATAACTTTTTTCTCTATTAATTAAAGCTTTTTTGCACAAGTAAGGTAACATTTCGATAGCTAAACGTTCCATATATGTAATTAAATTTTTATAAATAAGTAAATGCATGCAGGTGAATGAGAAACAATAAAAATACAAGATAGTGTTCAATAATTGGGACCTGTTCAATAATTGGGACATTTACCTTACATATTTTACACGATCTTGTGAAATATTGTCATCTTAGTAGTCATCTCACCACTAATTGCTAGTCAGCGATTTCGGCACCACATAAGTGTCCTTCCTCATCATCGAGAGCGTGTTGCACACCTAATCTATGCAATCTGCGGGCAGTTTGAGCCTCTTTTAAGTGCTCCTGTGCTTTGATGTCCGCTTTCGTTACACGCGAATCATCCTTAGCTTTACACATTATTACACTAAAATAGGTGTAACGTCGTCCATTTTCTAATTTCATGGTCCGGTTGGTCTTAAAATATTCCTGAAAGTTTACACTATAGCAATACGCGAAGAAAATGGGTTTTTTTAAGTTTCCAGAGAGGGATACCCCCTTAATAGAAAAATACTGGCACTCTGTGTAAAGAAGGCAAAAACGAACGAGCTGTTTAAAATATGTAGTCAGCCAGCTCGACGGCCCTGTATTTTAAATTTCGAAAGCTATTCCACGCCAATGAGAAAATAAGTTTCGAGAACACAATTTCGGGCGAAATGTTTTTTGCACGAAATACTATTAGTAAAAAAAAAGGTCCCGCTATGAAAATGTTGAGAGCTGCTGCAGTTAGACATCGGTGAAATTTCTCGTTGAAGTTTTAACGCTTGGGAAGTCCTTCAGTCACACTTTTTTGCTCCCTCCATATATATTTGTTTAAATTGAAATGGAAATCCTGCGTCCGACCATTTCGTTCACTTGGCAAACAGGAGAAAAAGATGCATATTTCCGACGATGCGCTCGCCTACCGGAATGCTCCTTTATGCATTCACTATCTTTTCCTTTTTTGTATAGAAAGCTTTGCTTGTTCCTGAAAAAACGAGCTTATAATTCGAAACGCTATACACGGCACTCTCTCTCTCTCTCTCTCTCTCTCTCTCTCTCTCTCTCTCTCTCTCTCTCTCTCTCTCTCTATCTGTCTCTCTCCCTCTCTATCATTTGACTCCGTGAGAAAACTGTTCTCTCCTCCAGTAGGAGAAATAGTTTCCCAACTACCTCTTATTACTTTTCGTTCTTGTCTATAGTCAATCGAAAGACAAATAAAAAAGTGTACGAAAATATACCAATGACTAATTCTCCCAAAATAATCATTTTCCATGTAATCTGCTTTTTTAGCAGATGCTATTCCCATACTTGTTTTTTCTTGTAATACAACAGTTTGAAATATATCGAAATATTCTTACAAAACAAGTTTGGCAGAAAAATTTGCGCTATCCTTTTGTTTCTGTATTTTGAGTATGAAAATTATTCTTCTGGAGTGTAACTATCCAGACTTCATATACACTAGCAAGCTGGAGAGGTACGAAAAATAAAAAAAAATATTTATCTAGACCTCCGGACATTGATTCGATTCCTCCGTGAAAAATAAAAATATAATAAGCACAGGTATCTCACAATAAATATCGAAACTTTGTAACAGTTCGTCTCAACCATTCCTCTGAAGAGCTCCAAATCAGTTCATATATTGTGCGACGGGTGGCGCCAGGTGATCATGCTTGCCAAAGCAGTCCCTTTACTTCTCCGAAGAGACTGATTGTGTCGTATCATTTTTGTAACTCACGCTTTTTTTCCACAGACCTTGCGTGTTATGAGGTGGTCCCACCGGCGAGGGCGTCATTCCACTGGTCATTCCTAACTGTATCATTTTTCAATTAAATACGTCACACTCTTTACCTGTTCAAGTAGAACCATCAGACACTTACTCACCACCAGACTTTGAGGTTAGAAAAACGTAGCATGCCGCGCTCTGCCTAGAAACCCTTTTGAATCCTCATTCCTCTGGCAGTATTCCTCTGGGTTCCTCCCGACATGTGAGATCCAGAGGCATAATGGATGCACCAGAGGGATGACTCTATTTTGGTTACGCATGTGTGGATAGGCATGAGGTTACATCAAAATGATTCTCTCAGATTATTACCATGCCGCTGTCGAAAGAAGAAACCCTCCGTAGAAAAAGAGAAGCTCAAAAACGAAGATACGAGAGACTTAAATAGGATCTTATAGGTAAAGAGAAGTTGAATCAAAAAGCGCGAGATCAATATTCAAAGAAAGAGGAGAGGAAGATATTAATAAACCAATAAAAACTTGATAGGTAAAGGTTTGCATCATTCCTCTGGCCCTACCATTTCTTTCGATCATGATAAATCTCTCAAAACTGAAAAATCACTGTGACCGATAGGGTATTATTTTATATCAAGTGGAATTTAAGTCAATTGCAATTTCCAGATGAAACATTAAATATTTTTGTTTATAAATTCCGTCGTCCTGCAAATTGGTAATTCCGGAAAAATCACCAAAATATGAAAACAACGGGACGTAGTGGGAGCCTATTTTTCGTTTCAGGGAGAAGAGCAAATACTTAGAGAGCGAAATGATAAGAACGCACTGCATTGAACTATGATCGGGATGAAGTTATGATGTCACTTGTCGATTTCCCTAACCGATTCCGAAAATCGTCAGCATAGTCGTGCTAATATTATGAAGACTGCACTACAGTGTGAATATAACTAGACAAATTGCGATTGAGTTTCAGAAACACTCCTCGTATCAAACCCTTATTCTGTTATTACAATACTTTCTGCCGGTAGAAAAAGCTGGAGAATGAAGTTAGTGAAAATTGAGGTACAAGGCTGAGAGAAAAGAGCATTGAAACTCCAAGTTTATCGGAAATACAACTTCGTCTCTATAGAAATCAGTTGTAAGAAAGACGTGGCCCAATCGGATTTTCGCATCGAATGAAAACCGATATAGATCACTTCCCATTGTTATTTTTTCTCCTATACATTGCAATTTCGTACGCTGTGAGGAATGTCACAGGAGGGCGGTTTTATTTATTCTCTCGCACCCTTGTAGCGTTTTCACTGCGATCCCTTTCTGTCATCCCTTTTCTGTCAAAAGATCGACGCCCTAAAGAGCACATGCACTCGGCAAGCCCGCATCACATCATCGATTCTCATTGACGGCACGGTGAGCTGGTCGTGCAGAACGGCTTAGAGTAAAAATTAATGTAATGAAAAGCCAGCTGGTCCATTTCACTCAATTATCACAAAGCCCGCGTTTCGTACAACGTATATTTATAAGAAATATAATACGCTTGAATGAAAAAAAAACTCTTGTCCAGTCGTTGAAAAAACGAACAAAAATTTCTGTACTCGCTAAATCCTCTCTCAACGTTATTTCTTGTTCAATCCTTGTTCAATACATTACAAAGCGGTGCATCATATTTCATTTTTAAATATTAATAATTAAAGAAAAAGAAAAAACGAGTATTTTCTTGAAATAGATAATATTGGCTAAGATGTGACCGAGCTTTTTTGTTACCGTCTTTCAAGCCTCAAAAAAAATGTTGGCATTTTTTTCGATTTTTCGAGGAAAATTGACATCATTATTGTTAATAACTGATGGAAGAAAAATGTTAAGAAGAACCACGTCGGTCAATACTAAACTACTATTACACTGGATAAGTGTACCAAATTTATAGTTCGTGTTGAAAAACATAGTTCCGAAAGTTTCAAACTTAAAGTCACCGTCATGAAAAACATAGTTTCGAGAAAAACGCGTTCAAAGTTTTACTAGCAGTTCTATCGTTGTAATCATAAGTTTACCTTCAATCCGCCATTCCAGCACCGTATGTTGGATCTTCCTCGTCAATTAGAGTTGCTTCAAGCGACGAACGAGAGTTTTAACGCGTTACCCCCACTTGTAGCGCAAAAAAAAGGCCTTTTTCATGAATTTTTTTAAAGAAAACTACAAAACTTTTTTAATCGATCAATATAGTATCTTAAGGAAGCTTTCCAGTGTGACAGCCCGAAAAATCGCTGTTTTTCGCAATTTTTTTTTTTTAAAGAAAAAATAATCTAATCGGTCTGGTTTTTTTTTTTTTGTATATTAATTGGGTATTGAAGAATACAAAACAATTTTTTAAAGATCGATTTATTTATTAATTAATATCTATAAAAATGATGAAACAATTGTTGCAGAAAATGCACTTGGATGTGGTGTCCACCTTGGGGGTCACAATTTTGATCTGAAACAAAAAACACAAAAAGATTATTGATCGGTATATACTTGGCTTTCGTGCTATGGAGGCTTTTTTTTTTTTTTTTGCAAAAATGGCGCCGATTTGAACAAAAAGTATCGATTTTAGCATTTTTTTTGGCAGTTTTTTTTACAAAAAAATAGGAAGATGTCAAAAAAAAAAAAAGCTTCCATAGCACGATAAACAATGACGTTAAGAATATTGTGTAAAAAATTCAACTCGATAGCTTTAAAACTCTGCCCTCCAAGTTGGACACCGTTTTGAAAAATGCTGTTTCGAGAAAAACGCGTTCAAAGTTTCGCTGTAGCTGTAGCGCTCCGTTGCCTTCTTCCAAGAAATGCTGTACAGTAACCGAAATAATCTGAATTTCGGCATGAAAATTTCAGGGAATATTCGGAAGAGTGTATACTATTCGATAAAGCAAAAAAAAAAAAATCGATTTTTTGAAAATTTCACACTGGAAAGCTCCCTTAAAGAACACATCTTGAAGAACTTTCAGTAATTTTTTTATTGAAAAATATTACATTGTTTAGTGGCAAATGGCCGTCAATGAAATATTGTTTTTATATACACGGTTTGCGGTGACCAACATTGCGGCAAAGTGGATCATCTGAAAAAAAAAATGCGGATGGATTTAGTCAAATATAAGTATAAACTAGTCTTTAATCGAAGGATTTTAAAAAATATTCATTTTTCACAAAATGGCGGACAGTCAAAGTTAATGGTTCGATTTTAACGAAAAAAAAACGGCCGTTTTTTGGCTATAAAACGGCCATCTTTTTTCGAAAAAAAATCGAACGATTAAAGACTACATTTTTATGTATTAAATAAGCCTGCAAAATTTCAAGAAGATCGGTTCATTAGTGTTCGAGTAAGCTTGGTCACCGACTTCAGAAATGCCATTTTGAGAAAAACACGCTTAAAGTTTCAATTTCAGTTCTTCAATTCACGGATTCTTCTCTTTCAACGCTCATATCTCAGTCAATTTTGTTCGGATCGACTTGAAATTTTCAGGACATATTCTCAGATACTTATACTTCAAAAAAATGCAATAAAACGAAATCGATTTTTTCAAAATCGCAAGTGGGGGTAACCGCTTAAAGCTTTCACCGTAGCCTAACCCCTAAGCTTTTCACCTAAATCTGAAGATGAGATAATGAAGTTCAATGATCGTCTCTATTATCTATACATTTATTTTCAATTATTTTCTTCCTTTCGTTTTCATTAATGCGATAATTAACTGTGTTTGTAGCTATTTCGCCGCAATTAACAGGACAGCCGAGCTCTCGTAGAGAATTATCGGGTGCCTCGAGTCTCGTTGATATTCACGAAACCGAGGACGCCGGTAAGCACGCTGTTGCCGCCGATGAAATACTTCCAGGCGACGTTTTGGCATCTGAAGCTCCGTTGGCGTCCTGCCTCCTTCCTGAATTTTACGGCACTCACTGTCAGCATTGCTTGCGAAGGTAGGTCTGACACTAATAATCAAGCAAACGATCGGTGGCAAACTAATTGATATAATATTAATTAATTTCTCGCTGATCTTTTGCTTAATTATTATTGGCGGGAAACTATTTAACATTGGATTAATCAGCTTCCCGCCGATCTTCTGCATAATTGTTATTATTATTACGTAGGTATCTACGTAATACGGTTTTTGCCCACAAATAAAAAATCGTCGATTTTTCACTTCATGAAATGTCATAAGCATTAATTCCTACCGCTTTCGAATTTCTTATTATTCATGTTACCTGAATATTTTTTTAAGGCCGTGTTCATTTGTATAACTTCAATTCAAGATTCCGCATTTGTGTTACTTCGGTTTCAAATGGGATTTACGCAAATTTCCGTGAGAAAAACATCCTCCCGTCATCCCTTTCGTCACATTTTCTATTTAAAAAGAAAAATTTGCACGATGATGTTAAAGGCACCTGTGTAATCCCGAACCGTACATTTTTCGGTAACGTCTCAAAATTGAAGTTGCAACCTCGACGTACATAACCCGAAAACTTTTTGTGCAAACCAACTATCCGGGAATTCGATACGTTGCGAGAGTTCCTCACTCCGTTTTGAATTTGAAACAAAATAAGGAATAGAGAGAAATAAAATGAAGACGAAGAAGCGATAGAAAGAACTCTCGCCAGAACGTTCGGAAATTACAAAAGAAAATGTGAAATGCTTTTTCGCTGTTTTCAGAAAGCATGTCAGATACTTTTTATTCATTAAAGAAAAAAAAGGAAAATAACAGTTTTATGTCAGTCTTTACGTGTGAGTGTAAGAAAATGCAAGGGGTGACTTTGCATCGCAGCCCTTGCCTATTACTTTTATTCTAGTTTCATTGCCCTGGAGTATTTCTCATAAAAATTTCTTGGAGTTTCATCCCAAGAAGCAGAGAGGGAGAGAGCAAGCCCCAGTGGATATTTGTTTAGCAAGGTGCCCGAATTCTTCCTCGAGCACAGAAATATTCAAATTTCCTTTTATCGAGAAATGACAAGAAGCGTGGCTTGCTAGAATTCCGTATAACACCCGAACATCTTACCCTGATGGGGCATTATCCTGATGAAAAAACTTTCGGCAACGTTGTCCTCTAAGACTCTCAAAATAGTTTCGCGAAATTTCATCTCTACATTTTATATTTTTGATTACATTAGCGGAAAAAACTTCCTACGTGTAATCGACAATGTATTTATAGCTCCAACTGAAAAATAGAAATATATTAAGAATCAATATCGTTACTGACACATAAATGCATCTAATTCGGATGAGCGGTCGTCTCACTAGAGACGCTAAAAAAGGCTATTTTCGTGAATTTTTTTATAGGTTTATATTACAGATAATGATATAAAAGTTGTTACACTCAATAAATACACTTTCGAAATACATGAAAAAAAAATTATTTATTGGAATCATTTATAGACGAAAATGGTAGTTAAAAAGATGTCTTTAAAAATTGTAGATCTGCACTCTTGATGAAATCTCAGAGATGGATCATCCGAAACAAAAAAATTCGAACGGTTTTAGATTCAGTATGTTAATGGCTATAGCCCATATCATACGATTTTTTTATATATGCAAAAATAACAAAATGGCGGATTTTTTTGGGAAAAAACAGAAAAAAACGTGCCTTTTCCACCGTTTTTGGCAAAAAAAATTAGTAAATATCAAAACTTTCAAAAATCTTTAATACGCGCTATAGCTATAGTTGTAAAGAATATGTGGTTAAAATTTCATACGGAGCGGTTCAGTAGTTTCGAAGATTTTATCAACAAGCCGTCAAAAAACGTTGTTTCGAGAAAATGCATTTAAAGTGTGTTTGGGTTACATAAATACATTTTTTTTTAATTTGATGTATTCTGAAAGTGTATTTATTAAGTATAACAACTTTTATATCAATATCTATAATAAAAACCTATCAAAAAACTTTATGAAAATAAGAAAATAAAAATAAAGACAATGCTAGCCCAAATATATTTGCAAGGAGATCTATCAAGAGATCTGATTTTCGTATTTGCGATTTTCACTGCAATTTAAACGCGAAACTTAAACAGGCTTTGAGCTTCACAAATATGTGAAAATTAATTAAAACAATTTTTTTTAATCAAATTATGGCTTGATTGATTCAAAATGATTTCATTTAAACTGAAAATTTAAGACACATATTTGAAAAACAAATTCAAATATTTCGATCTCTTGATGTTTAGAATATGTAAATCATATTTTCAAAAATTACCTGTCTAGTCTACCACTCTTGAAGGCTCTGCACCAATTTGCATTCTTCAGTCCGATCGATTGGAATTAATTTCAATTCTAAGGTCCGATCATTTCGACACCTTCATCTATGCAGAATATTCCGCTGATCACGAATTTTCCAGTCACAACTTGCGCGAAACATACATTTCTGTCCAGCGACAGTTTTAAGACCAAAATCGCTCCGTTTGGCTAAATAAGGGTCACTAAAACATGGGAGTGAAAAATTCGTGACCCTCAAACGAATTTGGATCGACTAAAACCTTGCCGAATTCAGCCGAGCGTAGAATTAATTTCATGTAGAGTAGCGTCTCACGTTATTTAAACGAAATGTGTAAACCGCTTGAATGAACGAGCTTTACTATAGACGTTACTATACTTGGTATATACAATGTTGAGGTAACAACTACTGGCAGCAGAAATATTTTCTATCCTATCAGACGTTAGGAGAAGACTTTTCCTATAAAAGTTGCATAGTTCGAAGGGGGCCTCGAGCCTCGGCTACAAGGTTCATCCAGGTGAAAGCTCTCCAGAAATTTCAAAGTCACTTCGACTTTTTGCAATGGGGCTACAATTTTTTTTTTAGAATTTTATGAAGGAATTAAAATTAGGTTCACACGCCAAATTTCGAGATGATAGATCAAGATTTGGAACAAAAATACGATAAAAAAGAAATTCCCATGTTTTTAAACTAGAATCGATTAAAAAACAGTGCTGACCCTTGCTTAATAAAAGGTGCTCAACGTCATGATCGGCACTTTCAATGCATGCTTGCAATCTGATTCGCACTAGTTGGATATTCTTCGTAAATTAAGTCTGGCCACGCTGCATTTTTTTCATTTTTTTATACTAAAACTCGAAATGTTACGAACAATTTTAGCTGTAGTTTTTCTCTAGTTTGCTCTAGTAGTTTACTCTAGTACAATTTAAGCTGTAGTATTGCTGATAGTGAAAATTGCAAAATTGTCGAAGTTAGAGGTATTTTTCGGTAGGAAGGTCGAGCCGCTGCGAGCGGTCGACCGCACGGTTCAATCAGTAGGGTTGTTCGCGCTAGCTAAACTTTCTACACTTTGACCAGATACAGTAATAGCAAGTCCACTGGAGGTGTAAGAAGTGTAGAAAAGTGTAGCTAAAACGAACAGACCCAGTGTCTACGTAAAGTGTGTTTCGTAAAGCACGAAAGAAGCACGCCAAGCACGTAGATCTTCTCGAAAAGAAGCTCAGGATACTCAATTAGCTGCCAAAGGGAACATGTATGGACCACGGATCGCTGATTGAAGGTAGGACTCACAAAAACCGCACCGTCAACCGAATAACGACACATTTACTTTCTTTTGCGATCATTTCGAAAACTACATTTTTCGAAATGGTGTCAAGTAAATCTCGTAGAATGCGGAACCGATTTCTGTAAAATTTCTACACGATACTTTTCGATGCATTATCTAAAAGGTGAGGCACGATTTTCGCGATTACCTGATTGGTTTTCATTTTATTGCTGTTTTTTCTCGTAAAATTTCGGTGAAATATACACATTTTTTTCCTTCGGCTCACCATAACTTCCCTATTGGTCAAAAAAAATATCGCTACGCTTCATTGTAGCTACACTATCGACGAATGAGCTATTTTTTCAGATAGACATCCAGAGGGCGTCCATGAAAATTTCTGGAGCGCCTGCATTTTTAAATATTTTGAACTAAAATTTATTTGAGGCATTCTTCAAGTCGTTCCTTACCTTGTGTTAAAAAATAAAAATATTTCCTTTTTACACTTTCTAGTTTATGATTTTTCATTAAACCCATCATAGACATTCATACACCCATTTTCCGAGGCCAGACGCCTTAAGATCATAACAACTTGCTTTAGATGAAAGCAAAAAACTTTTTGCGGAAAATTTAATTCTGTACTGACGAAAGGAAAAGCGGTCGTGGTACTTTTCATTGAACAGAACACATATTTATTATGGGAATCACAAACTTCTCACTGCTCTCCAAAACGAGTTGTTAAGATTCTTAGTTGCGAACGATGTAAACGAAACCAACCGTACGACTTACCTGGACTAAGTAAGCTTAGGCTCAAACTATTGGAACCTCAATTACTATAGAGCCTGTTGGTAAAAACAGACTGACATGATTAATAAGAAAATACAATCAATGCGAATCACATTGCAAGCGTGCATTGGAGGCGGTGGCTATCGCCTTGATCAGCCTTTACGGGAGTAAGGGTTTGCACCGTTCTTTTTTTACCTCTTCTAGGCAAAAACGTTGAAATGTCTCTTTTATCTGTTTCTAATACTAAATCCTGATCGATCATCTCGAAAAATGGTGCGGGAACTTATTTTCAGTTCCTTCATAAAATTCTGAAACAAAGTGGTCCCATTTAAAAAATTGGCGGTGACCTAGAAATTTCCGAAGCGCCTCCACCCTGATGAACCTCATAGCCATCACTCGATGACCACCTTCGAGCTATGCAACTTTTGTGGGAAAAGTTTTCTCCTAAGTCGGATAGGTGGGAATATAATACTACTGCTAATAGTTGTTGTCTCACTCGCCATGGTACTTCAGAGAGATGCTTAATCAAAATAGATCTTAAAGCTTCATTCTGCCAGTCATCGATAACCCAGCGTGTGTAATCGATATGGCATTAGAAGCTTCCTCCTTTGAATACTGAGGTTCAAACCATTCTAATTCAACATTGACTGTACCGACGCTGCAGATTTGAGGGATTAAATTCAGGTTGTATGTATTGTTGTATTCGGGGCTGCGATTCCTGCTAACCGGAATAACCGGGTAATCGCCAAATTTGCGGGAAATCTCTTAGTCCCTCCGTTGACTTATGTGACTTGACTATACCAAGCCACGTGACCACCCGAGGTGTTACGCTTCCTCGATGTACTTAATAAGTACTCTATTCAGGTGATTGTGATGATAAAAGCGGGTTGGGGAGGATCGCAAGACCTGAGTTTTAGGCGAGGAAAAAATCTGCTGATTTTCATGATTTTCGTTTAAAGGCTTACATACACCTGAGACGGCTTAAAGTAAAGTTATGTTTTAGAACTTTCTTGTGTATAAAATTGAATTCTATTGAACAACCATGATATACATTTTAAAACATGACATTTTATCTACATTGTGTGAAAAATTGGTTTAAAAATTTCAAACGATAAAAAAGATACAGTCGTTTTCGTAGGACGTGCTTTCGTTGACAGCGTTTGCTGTACCAGACTTTTTTTTATCTAAAAAAGATATTTGTTTCTTAAAGTAGATAGATAAAACTAGTACTTATCGAGCCGGAGTATAAAAATTTAATCTTTGGGGGTCATGGCAGTCACTGCAATAAAACAGGCGATTTTTCGCTTCAAATTTGCTCAGTACTTATGATGAAAAAAAAACTATGCCACGTATCGGGAAAACGGCTCGATAAGTACTAGATTATTGTGTGATAAAAAAATAATAATTTTTAAAAATAGCGGAAGTATGGCACGGTCTTCTAAATTGCAATTTTAAAATTGCCGTGACGTATAGTTAAACAACGAATCGACCAATTCTGATGAAATATCGTATAGTTCTTTCTAGCCGTATTCTCTAAAACATGATCCTGAATGTTTCTGAAAATAAAAAAAAGTCTTTTTTATTGCAAAACGGGCGCCACTTTTTTCGGAAAATTCAATCATTTTGTTTCTAAGCATAACATTTCATCGATTTTCAAGATTTGTCACTTTTTCTTGGCCCATAGTCTGCGTATGAGTCTTAATGAAAGAAAAATCTTTGTTGGTTTCCCAGATTAATCCCGTCGACGCTGTGTCACGGCGTCTGAAAAAATCCGCCTCATCCCGTTTAGAAGACCGCACCATACCTCCGCCATTTATAAAGATTACTAAATAAAAAAAATACCACGTAACAGCCAAAAGTAGTAATGAAACATACCTTAAGTCGCAAAAATGATGCAGGAATTTTTCCTTTAAAAAAAGTCATGAAAATCATCAATTTAGTCCTCGTCCAAAGGTATGTCCACCTTAACCTTTTAAAGACGGGAGTGGTCGATATATCGACCAGCCAGGGGGCACATAATATTTAATGTTTTTCACGGAAAATTTCATATATCGAATATGGCCAAAATATTGTGAAAATGTCTGGATGTTTTTTTGACCTTGAAAATTGCAATTTCAAGGTCGTTTCTTTTTCGGCCTAAACATTGGCATACCTTTGTTGATGCGCTGAATACGAAAACAATAGTACCACGTATCGCAAAACTCATTTTTAACGTGAATTGAAGATCAAAATTACAATTATCTTTCGTACCTGCCAGTGAGTCAGCACTCGGTTCTCGATTTTTCTGCAGTCTTCTTGTGATATACTTTGGGTAGTAAGCATGTTTACTGACAAAGCTTGTTCTATAATAACTGGCGTCCTTGAAATATTCTTTAGGATGACATTTACAACATATATGCCTATTTTGTTGTACTCAGTGCATCCACAATGTGAGTATATAAATTTTGAGGCCAAACTAACAGAGAAAAAATTGACCTTGAAATGGCGATTTTCAAGGTCAAGGATGCCACCAGGTTTTTAAAAAAAAAATTTGCCCGTATTCAGCGCATCAAATTACATAGGAATACGATTTCAAACTTTTTTTATAAATTTTTAGAATTGGACTTTTCGTTGCGGACGGGTTTGGTCGATTTATTGACCAGCAGTTAGGCTTGGGACTCCAATTGAGAAATTCATCGATTTTATTGATATTCTTCATGTAAAAAAAGTCGATTTTAATGGAAATTTCCCCGTCCTTAAAAGGTTAATGAATACTCAAGATGACATTAAGAAAGTGCACGTCTGATCAGTATGGATGTTGTACATGACGTGGAGAGGCAGGACTGGATATTTCAGAGTCTGGAGATAAACTAATTAGATAGGAGTGAGAAGGATTGAAGCGGAATGGAAAGGGACCTTCAGAAATGGGAGTAATAACCTAGTGATACCACGCGGATGAAGGTGCTGACAGTTTAGAGATGAAAGAAGCAGATTTAATTTAAATCATTTTTATGGGTCGAAATTGTAATGAGGATGGAGTATGAGAAGCTACCGTGATAAAGGTATGGATGCAAGGTGAGATTTCAGGTTGACATAGGATGGAGCAACGATGGAGATACACGTGGCAATTTTTCATATTATGTTGTATAAACATATACTCATAGCAAAGTTACGTATGCACGCTCAATCGTCTACTATTTTTGCATGACTATGCTAGTTGCAAATCCGTGCTCTATTTTTTTATTAATTGTAAAAATAATCGTTTCCACAGCTATCATGGCGAGATATGAACAAAGGGTACAGATTAAAAATATGATATCACTATCGTCATAACGGGGTACCCCTCTTTGGAAGCCCAATTAGAAGGGTCAGAATGATGATTTTTTCCTAGTAACACATTGGTTGAAATTAATTAATTTTTCCCAGCGTGTTGTACACGTGTTTGTGGTCACAATGTAACTCTTTCCGAAGAAAATCTTTTAAAGTATTCGTGGTGCTGCAGTTGGCGTTGCAGTCCTCCAGCGACGAGGCCCGAAACAACGCAATCTCTCACAGGCTTAAATGTAATTGGAAACAAAAACAAAAAAAAATTCTTCAAATATATCCAACTGGCTATGAGTTTATGATCCACTTTTCGAAATTTAGGAAAATACGAAAAATGACAGCTTCTCTAAAGAAAACCTAATTTTTCCCTTGAAAACAGCATGCTCAAGTCATTGTTATTAATAAATGGTTCATCCAATTAAAAAATGCGATCGTGAACCGAAAATGACGACTGTTTGAACGCTAACTATGCAAATTCGGGTCAATAGTGTGGAAGTTACTCAAGATTTCAATCCTGCTATGTTTCGAGATAATCGTGTTCAAAGTTTTGGTACATATTTTACACGACATTGTGAAATATTATCGTCTTACCGCTAATCAGCAACTCCGGCACCATATAAGTATCTTTCCTCATCTAATTGTAAGTTACACACCTAATCTATGCAATCTGCGGGCAGTTCGGGCCTCTTTTGAGTGTTCTTGTGCTTTGACGTTCGGTTTCATTACACGCGAATTATCCTTAACCCGAGGCACACTGTTCCACTAAAATGGGTGTAATTTCTTTAAGTTTTAGAATTTCAGGATCCGGTTGATCTTAAAATATTCTTGAAAGATCACAGTATAACAGTAGGCAAAAAAAACGATTTTTTTAAGTTTCCCGGGAAGGATACCCCTCTAATGAATTCTTGAAAAGCTTTTAGAGAAATGAAATTGTCACGCTGTTTGCGGAATAACCCGTATAAAAAACTACATTACGACAATGATGAGTTCGTAATAAGTTCGAGACGAGTGAAGGAATAAAGACCCTGTAGCTGGATACATCGAGATAGTGAATTCGTGATGTGAATACGCCAACGAGGAAAACAGCTCGAGAAAGTCTCTCGCATGTATACCTAAGAGTAGAGAGGTCTATTTGCGCTCTATCCCCATTCCAACATCCACGACCCAAAAATCGATGTGAATATTTTGTGCTCAGACATTTACCTTCCGTAATGTTTTGCACATTCTCATTTTATATTTTACCCGTCTGTACAAGATTTTATTTTCCATTCCCGTAGACTGCGAGCTCCTATCGGTTGCCATGTGTGCAGCAGTGTAGCTTTTTGTGGAAGAAGATGCAGAGATCAAGCCCTCGCTACTTATCACAAATATGAGTGCAAAATACTCGCACTTCTCGTAGGTAAGCTCGAATTTGTCATAAATAAAACACGTAAATGTAATGATCATGAAGAAAAGTTAGGCCCTGCTTTCCACAAGATTCCACAAACTGTTTATTTTAGTCTAATTCATCTATACTTGTAGGTTGATAGAATTGGTTCATTAAAAAATCGACAAGCCAGTTCTCTTCTCCATTCGTCTTTTTTCACTTTTACCAATTTAACGCGATTTAATATGTTTTCATTCAGAAATGAAAAAAGCCAATACGAACAAATTTCGTATCGCGTTTGCAGGTTCAGGAATGAGTATTCTAAGTACACTCGCTCTTAGAATGGTAACGCAGGAGGGCCACGAGAATTGTCGTCGAATTTGCAATACGTTGAGAGAGCAAAAATTTCATTCAATCGGATCAAACTCCCGGACGGACGAGAAAAGGAATGTGGGTGCTGTAGAGACGGAAATAAATGTTGAAGCAGAAGGAAGTCTAAGCAAAGCCGCTAAGCGACGTCTCAGGAAAAAGAAACTCAAAGAAAACGCTGCGCTTCGCAACGAAGGACATACAGAGAATACTGAGAGGGAAAAGAATGAGATCAAAGTGGACGTGAGGGCTTACGATCTGGTAACGTTAGCCAGTAAAAGATCTGCCAAGGATTTCCTCGAGAGAACCCTCATGGCGCTGTTCCTTCTTAAGGGACTTCAAAAAGTGCAGTTTTTCAACGAACCATCAACAGCTGACGGTAATGAACGATAAATATGTAATAATAACGAAAAAATCAATTATAACATGGAGCAAATCTCATTGCATGACATTTTTGTTTAATTCGAATTATTCCTGTAAAATACTTCTTAACGACAATTATTTTGTTTACGAATCTCTCATTTTCTATTTATTGTTCTATAATTTTCGAGTGGGAGTGTTAGTATTGCACTTAAGGGGGTGGGATCCCTTTGGGTAGCCGAAAAGAAGCGAATTTTCGAGTTTTTTTCTCTCAAAACTATTTATTCCACATCATTAAAATGTTGCATACATATTTTTGCATCTTTTGACTTTACAAAAAATTGTTTCTCATTTATTCAAAAAGGGGGGCTGAACGTCACCTGCTTCAGGGACGGTTGCCGCCTCGGCCGTTCCACAGCGTACAACCTAACCCCTGGTGCATTGATCTGAAATATCAGAGCCAGGGAGTTTTAAATTTCTAAGACCTACAGGGTCTATGTGAACCTAAAAAGCGAAATAAAAATAACAATTCGAAGAACGGTACGTGTTTGAAAAAATGTTGTATTTTTCATGAAATTTTTACTACAGAATTTGTTTATGAAAAAGTCGTTTTTTAGGTAATTTTCAAGAAACTAGAGGTTCACATAGACAGTAATTATGCTAACTAAAAGTGTGCAAACTTTTAAAATAAACAATCGGATAGTTTTTGGATTATCCTGTACGAGGTTAAAAAAAAGTCGTTTTTCGGAAAATGAGTTTAAAGTTCTAAGACAACGATTTTTTGAGTAAATGACCTACCGAATAATCTGCAACTCCGGGGCCATTAAGTATCGTAAAACGAGGTTTAATTGACATCAAGGGTAACGTTGACAGTTTTTGGGGCTACTTCACAGAGCGCCAAAATGCGGTTTACATGTGTGCGCATTTAACTGTGTTTAAATTTGTTGTTCAAGTTTATTATAATGCTGCTAAAGTTGATTGTAATATTGCTCAAGTTGATTTTGATCTTAATAATACTTACAAGACTGATTAAGCGCTTATAATAGTACCTTAGGATACTTGATATTTTTAGGTAAAATGTTGCCTTAATAAAGATGACGATTTAACTGTAAAAAATCGTTGTTTTTTATTTAATTTCATGTACAATGCATGAAATATTACATTTTTTATCAAAATGATGTCGAAGTAACTCTTAATCTCTGACAAATGTTGCATTTCAATGCCTTGTCAAAGAAACCCCACACTCGAGGTTACTTGGACACTTAAAAATAAATATAAAATTGTGGGTGGGTGGTGGGGCTTGATTTTCTTATACGTTTGATAGCCAAAGGATACATTGTTCTATTGGAGCAAAAAAATTGGAATTTAGGATGTCACAAAAAAGTTACTTACAAAAAAACTCACGAGACCTGTTCAAAGTAACCCCATTTTACGGTAGTCCTGCAGCTTCTTCGTGGAGTTGATTTCCGGCCATAAGTTCGTCTGCACGTTATAAAGGGATCTCCCCCCTTAAAATAGGTCGATGCGACGGACCTTCGTATTACCATTGTTCGAACATATCGATAAATATGGCAACATGTCTGATTTTAATAATGATCGTGGAATATTTACCGTATATACTCGAACTATACATTGAAGTTTTGAAATCTCTCGATATTTTTATTTGGCTTCGAAATGTTAACCGCTATATTTTTCTACCAACAACGACAATAATCACATTAGCTTTACCGAGTTTTGGATACTGAAGCACTTTATTAAATAACTAATACATAAATAAATAATTTATGTATAGAAAGAGTGTGTAAAATTTCAAAAGGATCGGTGCAGTAGATTTTGAGCTTGAGAGTTCACCGACTTTGAAACTGCTTGGTGTGAGAAAAACGCGTTTAAGAGTTTTAAAGATTTCTACACTAGAAAATCAAAAATTAAACATCAATAAACGAGTGTTTTTTTTCATATACTTACACAGAATCATCGATGCCAGGCCCATAAGGCAAAGAGCTTTCAGCTATGATGTCCAGGGCATCTTGTTGCTTTTGACTACGGCAAATTCTGCCTTCTTTGCATTGCTTGTATTGTATTGCTTTGTTATTGCCGTTTGCTAAACCGGATCGGAGGGACGGAGACTTACAACTCCATATCTCCGGGAGTTTTACTCCAATCGACTTCAAATTTTAACACAATAATCTTGATACGTTGTATATTCATATAAAAAATTTTAAAAACGCCAAAAAAATACCTCACTCCCCCCTTAAGGAGTTTCGACACCAAAATCAAAATGCTTGTAGACGATTGAAATTTATATTATCGAGGGATTAATTTCTGTCGAAAAATTAATCCGTTTCACCACATAGGTTCGGAGATTATAAAGGTTCAAGCTGATACTTCATCCATTTGGCAATACACGTGACACTTCGTAAATAGTAGTCATAGAACTGTAAGGGTTAAAATAATGCTTCCATGCAAAGATTTTCGATACCATTTCTCGACCGCAAGAGTGGGGATGAGAACGAAATGAGTTATCGGCAGACTGTCAACGTCTTGTTGATAAAATTTCATTTAAAAATAAACTATAATTGGGCATTTCCAATTCATAATATTGGTGAAAAATGTTTCTAAGCGGGGAAATGATATTGATAGTTACATTTTCCAATTAAATATCAATATGTTGCAATTGTATTCAAGAAAAAATAACCGATTTCTCGGTTCGACATTCGAAAATCAACAATCCTAAAACTAATCGCAGTTTGCTCAGCTGTTTGAGTTTAAATCGAAGCATTATTTTAATCCCTACAGCCCTATAATAGTGTTCACGAAGTGCCACGTGTATTACCAATTGCATGAAGGTTCATCTTGAACTTTAAAAACTTCCGAAACTATGTGGTGAAAAGGATTAAGTTTTGGACAGTTAATGCATCCTCAATTAATATCCGGAATAAAAAAATACGCCCAAATTTAGTAGATTCAGACACTTTTTCTGAAAAGGCACGCCTATGAAAATTCTTCTGCTAGTCACGTTCTCTTAAGTTTTACCGTTAATATTTTCTTTATACATTCGGTGACCCTGTTGTTATTGTCGTTACGGGATCGTTAGATTTTTTACACGCACACGCAGTTTATATCATCTAGTTATTTAGTGTATAAATAGTTAGATAGAAACGTGGCCAGTGTGTAATCTCCATAAAGCATCGTATAATTGAGACGATTTTTGGAATCGTAACTTTTCGTTAAAAGTTCGGGAACTTTCCTTAAAATTTTACCAGTAGACTGGGATGTATTTATACTTGATTATAGATGAAAATCATTTAATTGTTAAATATTCGGGTTCGTGAAAGGAATACTTTAAGGGAGGTTGATAATAGCAACACAAAGAAACGACATATAAGTCTTCCAGAATATTTCCTGAGGGTGGACACCACTGTGACGGGTCGAAAAAAGGTCTTTCTTCCGATTTTTTAATCTATCAAATGATTGCCCTAAGAGTTAAAAAAATGTTATTAAGCATACATTAACCTCATATCGTATCAATTTTTATTTTTAAAAAATAAAAATTTACAACGGTTGAGGTATAATAGAGCCTCGGTATAAAAATGTGGTCCAACGGGCGGATTGATAATTACACAATCGTTGGTTTGAAGAATATGAATGAAAAAGTTTTGCAATGTATATTGTACGGAGCCGTGTTGGGCAAAAGAACAATCACTAATTGGTGGGTATTCAAAACAAATGTAACTTTGGAAAAAATTTTAGTTACATACGGGGGCTTAAAAAACACGAAATTTACGAAAACAGCCACATACAACGTGGCTACTGCAATTACGGAAATGTTTTTTTTTTAATTGTAAACCAGACAATTATTATTGGAGTTATGATTCCGGTCAGGTCGAGAAAAGTCGTTTTGAGAAAAATGCGATCAAACGTTTTAGTATACGTAAATCGTTGCGCTAGGTGCTCTCACTAAATCGTCTGTAACCTGGTCAATTTTTTATATTTTGACTTGAACATTTTTTCACCTGTCATTGAATCTGTAAAAGTTAAGAAAATGCACAAAAATCGATTTTTTATGCGCGCGAGAGTGGTGTCCCGCCTTGACGCTCTTTCGACTGCTTTATTACCATCTTTATAATACTAATATTACTCAAACTCAGTAATCTCGTCAGCATCCATAAAATTTCTAATTCCTCTTTCCTCTACACGGAGAGAATTAAAAAGTAATTTTTGTGGTGAATTTCACGGTAAAAATTACCGTGATATATTTCAATGTGGTGACAAGTGAGAAAAACATAATAATTCGTATGCGTCAAGTTTTTTTTAACTCACGTTACAGAAAATTTCAAATACGTAGTTCAAATTTTACTATACAAGAAGGGTAAAAATTGGAGACAGTAAAATTTAGCATGTATGTTCGAAAATTTACCTACTGTCGGTGAAAAATTACCAACCGCGCCGTACGTTATTTTTACGGTGCTGCACAGTAAAATTTACCTGCGTCAACCTCGGAAGAAAAATTCCCTATAAGTGAGTCAGAGATGTGTGCGCCCGTGTAGATGACAAGATAGCCTTTGAGGATTCGGCTTCGATCCGGCCAGTGAAGGTTATTCCAAAGTCAACAGTGGAATTAGAAGATGTTTACGTTTCGGCCCTCTGGTTCGGGTCCTCTTCAGAAATTTTATTTTTCTGTATATAATATGATACACATTTTGTCATAATAATATTTTTACATTATTATGACAAAACAAACATTATTGTTACATTATTATTACATTATTACAAACATTATTACATTATTACATTACAAACATTATTACATTATTACATTATTACAAACATTATTACATTATTAAACAAACATTATTATTACATTATTATTACATTATTACATTATTACAAACATTATTATTACATTATTATTACATTATTACATTACATTATTATGACAAAACAAACATTATTATGACAAAATGTGTATCATATTATATACAGAAGAATAAAATTTCTGAAGAGGACCCGAACCAGAGGGCCGAAACGTAAACATCTTCTAATTCCACTGTTGACTTTGGAATAACCTTCACTGGCCGGATCGAAGCCGAATCCTCAAAAACAATTCCCTATAAGGCTGGTAAAATTTAAATTCTTCGATTGAAGAAATCCTTAGTAAAATGTATTTTTTCTTCAAAAACTGGTGCTATAATAATCATAATAATAACCGAAATAACAATAACCATAATAATAATAATGAATATTATTTACTATTGAAAAATTGGTACAAATTAATGCTGTTTGTTTTTTGTTGGGAACATTTTTTTCTTCCATATAAATTGGTATAGTCAACAAACGGATAAGGAGACAAATTTAATCATTAGCATTTATTTTTCGTTTAATACTAACATTTATTTATAATACATTTTGTACCATCGTAGGCTCGAGTGATGTGACTAATTTGCGCACATATTACTTCGTCATCATTTAATACGATCGCTACGTGTCACTTTCTCGCAACGAGACACTGCATGCGACTGAGGCTTCAGGCTAAACTGAACCGGCGATGTACGCAGTTTAGACGAAATTTTTTTGGGAAGTCCCATCGTGCCATAAAGAAATCGCGCTCCCCTACTTACCCCCACCACCATACCATTCTGAAGTGAAAGGAACGAAGGGGAATTTTTACAATGCAGTGCCTCAAAATTCCCGTACCGTACCGCACGATAATTTTAACCAAGCGCGTACGATAATTTTTACCGAGAGCACAATACATTTTCCTGTAACATTCATTAAATTTTATAATAAATCTTAAAATAACTTTTATAAAGACGATACTTTTTTATAGACATTTCTGAAAGGCATAAAATACTAAAATGCACAGTAAAATTTCGCTGCTATTATATATTTTTCAAATTTAAG